>CM029548.1:31512893-31708739 GCA_017141385.1 Sogatella furcifera | reverse complement strand
ATTATTTCTGTATTTTTAAATATCCCAATAACTTTTTGATTCAAAATTCTAACCAGTTCCATTGCATTTCTAAGCCAAATTTACAGTAGAAAAAGTATTTGTATGACCTAAATCACTCGAAACAGAGCGATCAAATTGTAGACGATTATTCACACTCAACAAGATTAGTCTCATTTTTAATCAAATTAAAACTGGAATTCTGATTCATGGATTCGAGCTAGACCCCTGTACTTGGTCTCATATGAAAAATAATCAAATGAAAAACTTTTTGCGCTGTAAAAATTATTTTGTACCCTGTAAAAAAATCAAGAAAAATCTGTTTGAAATTTAAAAAAAAAACTTGAAAAATCACTCTTTTTCAACTTTGACCGCTAAAAAATACTGCTCAGTAATTGACTTCGGCATGTGTTATACGTTAAATCAATGTGAAATTTTATCTTCTTTTCAACGATATATTGACGATTTAATGACGGTATGTAGCTACATGAAGCTAATCAGAAAAATCTATATATCTCGAAAACGAAGGTCGATAAAAAAAACTTTACTGGACATTTTTTGTTGCAAACTGCATGTAGAATATGGTTGCCGGCTGTTACACTTCTCGTGAGACACTCTGTATTATGAAGTGCGAATTACTGTCTTGGAATACTAGACATGGTATTCTCTATTTCGAGTGTTAGGCTTCAAGTCGAAAGTTACGTCGAATAGAGTAACTTACCCATAGTTGCTGAAATAAACTTTTATTGAAATATTTCAATTATTTCAGTCAATGAAGTCAACGATTTTACTGGTGAATTGGTCCTCACGTTTTTTGTTAGTAGTGGAGGGGAGTTGGTTGGGTTTTGAGGAATTATAGTACAGGACTATTAATGAATTTGGGGGATTTTGCGCCATCAGCCTGGGGATGGGCACCTATCGTAGATATATTGATTTCATATTTGATATAATTTTAATGATGAAGCGATGCATTACATAAGTTCGTAAAAATAAATGGACAAAAACGACTGAAATGAAACAAATCAATCAAAATGCAATGAAACGAACATAATAGAGAAGGTTTCGCGAGATGATAGGCTTTGTCTTCCGGTCACTTCATCCTAGATTTGTTGAGGTGGGAGGAATATTTCCATTACCCTAGTAGAACAGTTTTTCGCTCTCTTGTTTCTCTAGACCACATCTGAAGGACTATGAACAGTGTTTTCATATCAACCCATTACCACTTTTGAGATATATTTCACATACATTAGTAAGCTCCAAAATTAGCTGTATATTTTTAGCAATCGTAAAAATTGATTCCGCTTCAGAGGATGTAAGATTTTTTTCAAGAACCTGTTGAAAATGTCTCCCGGCAAGAACAATTTTCAAAAATGTGCTCCTGAAGAAGGACACACACTAACAGTAGGGATGGGACCCGCTAATAACAATAATCATATAGCTGAAAATTCACTTGTATCTGTTCCACTTCTTCTTCAACCGTCACAGTGTCTCTTGCAGTGTCTCTTTGTAGTTTTTTTTCTATTCCATTTCATTTTTTCCATTCCGTTTCTTGGTCGCCGAAACCGTCGGGTGGCAATGAATTTCGACCTTGTCTTTCTACACTTCTCTGTAACTTGTGTTCTCTATCCTGCTCCCACTACCCATCTATTTACATCTATCTATTTCGCTCGTTGTGCCCGTCTTTTCTCGCTTGCGGGCTTCTCGGGTTTTGTGGTAAACAACCGGTGATATATCTTTTGGTAGGCGGAGCCCCCTACTGTGCAAGCCCCTTCTTCCCTTAATGAGACGGCACATGTCCTCCACTCCGCACAGAGTCCTCGCCGCGATTTTCACCGACGCCCGCCCGCACGCACACACACTAACCACCGACCCATTTCAAGAATCCATGATGAGGTGCCCATCATACCACCTAACTGATAAATACAAAATTAAAACTGAAAATTCAAATAAAACTGATAAATTTAGTTTCACAATTAAACTGATGTGAGCAATAAAATTTTTGTTGATTTGATTCACCAAGAAGATGGAATCTGTAATTTGAGTATGTGATGCGCGACCAATCAAGTAGTTGTCCAAATTACATGAACAATGAATTGATAGAAAAATTTTGTAGTAGAAGGATAGTCCTTTGCTGTTCATATTCATTGAACCATAAATATTGTTACTATTTGAATTGATGGAGCTTGGTTTACATCTATTCGAGATTAAATTTTGAACTTTTAACCAACTTTGTCCCTTGACTTCAAATTGAATTCACAGATTTTCCGTTAATGCAAAAAATGAACGAGTTGTTTCTGAATAAATTCCAGATACAATTAGGTTTCAATTGTGAAAAAAGTTTTTAACAAGAATGAGTACCGTATTTTAAAGAAGACAAATGCTATTCTATTGACGAGGGTATCTCAAGTTCGAGTGTGCTTGGAAAAACCGGGCATTAGTAATGCAAGTGAATATGAAGTGAATTATTCATAATCAACTCATCAACAATTCCAAAACTATAAAGAAATTACTATGTTATAAAAAATTAACCTACAGTGGAAAAGAAAGAGTTTTCTTCTACAAAGAAACGACGATACATAATTTTTTTCAATGCCTTATCGATAATAGCAGTACAATACATTCAAATCTAAAACTGATGGCAAGGTTATGTACTCACTACTTGATATTATACCGATGCTATTGGACCATAATATTATTCAAGTGGGTTTTGATACTATTCTTAGCGTGGAGTTGATTATGGTAATAATACATTATTAATATTATTATAAATACGTGTACAGCAAACAAGGAGTTGAAAAGCTTACAATTGGATTAAGATAGTCGAAATGATCATTTGTTACAATTTCCTAGTTTTTTCAACAGAACTTTAGTAAATTATGAATACTTTTGTAAGAGTCATGCTCACATAAGCTCCGAGGCCTGTGCGTAGGTAATGAAAGGGATGATGATCAGAGATGACTACTACTTTTCAGACAGTCAGGACCGACGGCTTATCACATCGTTCGAAAGACGAGGTATCTATGAGGTTGTGCTGTGGTCTAAATCTGTTCCCGGTCAAGGATCGAACCTGGAACCTCTGGTTATAGGAACGGCGGGTCATCACCTACTCCAACAACCTACCTAATTTTCAAAAAGAATACGGCACTTGATCTCGATAACATTCATCAATGGAAATAATTAATGATAATGTCAAACGATAAATTCCATAGAACGAATTTCAAATCCAATTGTTCGTTCTGAGGACACAATAGCTTCCATCATTGTTGCAGAGCTAAGTTATTCCGAGTGAAAGGCTCGGTTACTATTAATAATAGAATGTATGATATATGGCCTAATAACCTTTTGGATGCTGCATCTTTCGGCGGTACGGCTAAAATATATCTCATTTTCTACTGTAGGAGTTGACAAGATAAATTTTATAAATTCAGGCGATTTAATGTCGTGAAATTTAGGACGGGTGCCGTGATCGGCTAGCGTCCTTTCATCCCGTGTTGTGAGGTGGTGGTGGGAGGGGGAAGGGAGGCCACATGGGGCTACTGGCTGGATCTCGATCAACCCCCCGCAGCTTCCATCCTACGACCCGTGACAAATACCTCTGAGCAGCACAAAAACCGACTTTCCACAATTTTACATGCGAATTTTGCCGATCGACTATAAGTCACCTGAAGGCATTTTCTTTAAGCGGCTACCTATACTATAACCCTCCTATTTCCACCGACTACCACCGCCTTCAGCTTAACCAAATAGCCTACCACTTCTCGTTTACTACCTTTTAATAACATAATAGAGCGTAGCTAACCCATCTCGGATTTCTTTTCACGAATAGGTCTAAAAAATTGAGATTGGAATTTGATTGATTTTTTCGCTCAGAATTATCATTTCAAGGTAACACTGACAGGAGCATATGCTGAGCGTTATCCCAAGCTTCAATTTGTTGAAAGCTTGACAGTATTAATGACTTTTCAGATTCATAGAAATTTTGGAAACAATCAACCCTCTTGCTCTTGGGGAAAAAATGGCCTTTTTGAGTTATGAATCGATATTGTATCCGTAGATAATGATACTGCAGGTTGAATAAAATGTAATATTGGGTAGCTTGGGATCTTTCGATTTTGGGTGATATTGAAATAAGCTTCCAAGTAAACTTGGATGCAACCTCAAGATCAAACGTAAAGCTAAAGCCAAAGTCCAATATTTAGTTTTTCTTGGGCATCAGTGAAGTTCATGAGGATCATAATAATAATTATTACTGTTGTTGAATTGAGTACAAAATGTGAATAATGGATGAATATTGGAGCAGCATTATGATATTACGCTTTATGTGACTCCTCTCTATGGATATGTGAAATAGTGATAAGAATGATAGATGAAAATATTGCTGTGACATATGAGCAGTGAATTGAAACAAAAAATAGCTAAAAACCTTTCAAGCATAAAGTAATATCATCCAATTTCGTATATTTCAAGACATTTGGTGCTCCAATAGCCATCTAATACATCAGATAGACCTAATCTTCAATGATTCTGAACTATTAATCTGTTGATCGCATAGAATCTATGAGGAGTCTGATGAGGAACTTCGAGTGGAACGTGAGCCTTGAGATAATCTATGAAGTATGATTCATTGAAAAACAAAAATAATCTTTCAAATAATGGTATAATTATTATTCTCTTGCTAACCAGTTTATTCGAAGATGGTTTTCCTCAAAACTCTTATTCCCAATATTTTCTAATGTCTATTAAACTAGAGACTTCCTAGCATTTCGAATTTGAGATACCATGCCATAACTCTTCTGCTGGCAGCATAGCATCCCTCTCGTGACCACATTCCTTGCAATCGGCCTCAGCCATTCCAACAATAAGACTGAATGTTGAGCAGCTAGCAGCCTCTCTGCTTTTAACTACCGGTTAATTACCTTCGATCTCATCCCGACCAGGGTCAGAACTCCATCTCCATATTCATTTTACATTTACAGGCCGTAAAAACATTTAGCGCATTATTTTCAGGAGACCATCAAATATACATCATAATAGAGCGTCTGAAAGGATTTATGCCCACATGCCTGTCACTGTGACGTTCTCAACGCAAATTGCATTTTCAAATATATCTTCGCCGGTCTCACTTCATCAGTGCCGATTTTTTCGTTTTACTTTTAAGTTTGATGGCAAAATGTATCGCAAGAGTAGGATTCTGATCCACTACATACTCTTGGCATTGTTTCATTGTTCTCAATCGAAAATAGTCTTGTTCAACAAAATCAGGTATTGGGTTCATCATGAATCCACATATCACACCTTCAATATTTAAACCACACTAAAAAAATTGTGAATTCTTGGTCTAGCAACCAACCAATTGATAAAGTATAATAGATTTTGTAATTATAACTACTAAGACCGTAGGATCCTATAATATTTACTTTTACAAGACTAATTTTAACTTATCCAGAGAGGCACCGCCTCCCACTTGGAAGTAAATGATTTGATGAAATTTCTGAACAACCTAATCATTAAATCCTATTTTTTAAATGGAAAGTTTAAATTTTTTGTTAATCAAGCTATGGATCGTAAGATGCTTGAGAATTTCCTAATTTGATGTTCCTACTAAGAAAAGAATATTCTGGTCGAGCAAAGAAGATATTCTGGCAAGATAGGAAAATGACTCAAGCTCAGTAAATATTGGTTCAAAGATTATTGGTCATTATAAATTTTGTCTCAAATTGATTTTTTCCAATACTGACTTAGCTGAAGTCATTTTCCCATCTCACAAAAATATATTTATCTACTGTAACTATCTATTATCGATTATAAATATAATTAATATCCTTATTGATTTTTTGGTGGCCCAACTATTAAAAGCTAATGATTAAAAAATCCACTTTCAATCAATTTTATTTCTAATGAAAATTATTCAGATTTTTTCTTGAATATAACATTGTATGAGCACACTCCCCAACAGTACTAAAAAAATTCATTCTCCGCTACGACTGTACATCTTACAATTTCAGCCAATGTTCCTTGTTCTTTATCCCCTTCCATCAAGTTGGATGAGTTATGTTCCTTGATCATTATGTCATTTCCACTTCCAATCAGTCCACTTCATAATTAACAGCCCAATTAGTCCTACTTGTACGGCAATCAATTTTCAAATCATATTACCGCTTCAAAGCTTCCTTTCCCAAGCATTACTCTCCTTTCCTCTGAAGTAAACGGAGCAGAAGCCTCAATGATTGAATTTCTATTGAAAAAACAAAGTTGCAAACTTTGAGTACTTTTTAGCGGGAGCTACATGGTATATAGGGATGTTTAAGTAGTCGGCACAAGATAATTGTCGGAGCCACTAAACAAAGGTCCAATTTGTGATTATTGGCTCTGGGCAGGAGGGGCTGGCGGCAGGTAGAGAACAGAACACCGATTGCGGTTTGAACTGATTTCCTGATGCCTCGTAATTATAGGAGCAAAGTGGGAGGATCTGCACTGGGACAAGGTAGCCGAGCGGCCAGCAACAATCATCACAAGATACAGGTAGCCAGTCGGTCGGGGCTCCCTCCCTATGTCTGACCGCTCGGTGTGTTTTCGGTTTCGAAATAACATGTCGTCCGCGGGACAAGCGGCTCCTATAAAAACACACACCCTCTCGTCCAGACCTTACTCGAAATTAATACGGCGACAAAAAGATCCGGGATATAATGACAGAGTATGAAGACACCCTAATCAACGTGTCTTGTGGGAAGAGACTTCAAGTAGGCGGTGTTGGCTTCGCTCTCCAACCTCAGTGAACCGTAATCATAGTCTCATTTCCAGCGAAAATGCCCGAAAATACCCTCCACATTTTTTCCTCCTACTTCTTAATAGAATACAGAAAAAAGGTTTTCGCTAATCATCCTGATTCTTATTGATCTGGTCTGGCTCATGAATGAAAGCAGTTCTGTGTTGAAATTACAGTCATTCACTTGGTGTCATCAAACTTCAGCCTCACCGGAAATAGTAATGAGCTACTCCACCATTATCTCGTATGCCTTTCATTGAGAGAAGTCCTCATGGAGCGGGCCTTTTTGTTCTAAATTAAATTCTATTGTCTATGCGGATGAATGGAAACTTCCGTCAATTAATCAAGGTACTAGCCCCTTCCCAAGATGCACCTATTGAAAGATGATTCATCAATGATGAGCAGACAGTCTATTAGAGCTAATAGACTTCATTCAATCGATTCATAAAAAATATATTGAATATACTTTTTTTGAAAATATTATTAAACGTAGGAGGCAACTCACATTAGAGTTTACGACAATTCTCTTGATAATGCCCTAAATGTTTCCTCTATTCTTTCAAAAAAAAATACTGTAATTACTATTACTGTAATCTCAATATTTTTCAAAATAATTTATTGCAGTCTATTATCCATTTCGTTAATAAGTCATGAGTCATTTGAGGGGGTTAAAATAGACCTACTGATTGAAAGTTGATGATTCTCATAATTATAAGTAGCCTAATGTGAACCATGCCAACCTTATATTAAGATGGAATTCAAATATTTTCATAGTTTATAGGCGAAGAATAATTTTTATCATTGAAAATTGAAAATGTTGATCTTTGTCTAGAAAATGACAAACTTAGCGACTTAAATTCGAATACTGATTTGGCTTGTCTTTTTTCACCTCCCTTTATCACTTCCTCCCACTTTCTGACTGTATCTAACCTATGTATACATTATTAATAAAATGAACTGAAATGCAATCAATGGAAAAAGAAAATAACAGGTGTAGCCAAACCATCCAATCCTTAACTGCATGGAACTAAATCCTTCATGGGTCA
The DNA here is from genome assembly GCA_017141385.1 of Sogatella furcifera. Taxonomy (NCBI): domain Eukaryota; kingdom Metazoa; phylum Arthropoda; class Insecta; order Hemiptera; family Delphacidae; genus Sogatella; species Sogatella furcifera. Next base: position 31,700,930 of record CM029548.1, on the reverse strand, counting down.
AATGGTTCCAACAAATTGGAAGTGAGATAAGAGAGATTCTTCACTATTGTCAATAGAGATTCTCAGCTGAAAGCGAAGAACTGGATTTGGGAGAAAAATGTAGAGAGCTCGTGCCCGAATCAAGTTCCTTATTATCTTACTTGCTTTCCTTCAAAATTTATTACGATCCTTGTTGTTGTTTTTTACGCCGTTGACTTCAGCAGCTGTTAACTGTGACTTGTCATTGCTTATCTGAGAACGATCTTCCGCCGCCACACCTTGAGAGCCCATATGAGCCGGTCTGCCTCCACATGTGGAAGTGTCCATATAAAAATTCAGAAACTGAAGAATTCACAGTCCCCCAAACATTATTTCTCAGTCCAGTTGATATATTGTTGAGAACTATTCCGGACAAGATTTATATTTGATATTCAACATAATCGATTTCAGAAAGATAAAAGTCAGTTTCGTAGAAACAACTGCGTTGCCGAGAATTTGATTCTTTATTTGTGATTTGTGAATATTCATCACCATGATAAACTCGCCATATCATATACCACAACCGACGAAAATATTATAATATCGAATGATCTACAGCGTAGTAACTGATATACTGATTATAAGCTACAGATTCCGCGTTCACAGTAGTTATTGCCATGATGCAGCTCAGGCTAAAAGAAAACAGTGGGAGTTGAAGTTCAATTTTATTCAATTTAGAGAATCACAGCGATAAATAAAAAAATAATTGATTCTTTATATTCGACTTGATGGAGTATTCTGTAGTAGAATGAGATTTTGTATCATGAGCTTAATAATAGGATAAAATAGAGGCAGTCATTCTATTCTATAAATCGTATAACTTGACCAAAATTATTTCATTTTCTGCAGAAACTCGAATCAGAATCCATTATTGGGTGGCTCGTTGGAGGAGTGATAAAGCGCCAGTCTGATAACCAGGTGGAATCTGGTTCGAGTCAGAATCGGGGAAAAATTCTTTGACGACAGCACAATCACATAAATACGGCCACCCCGTCTTTCTGAGGAGACGATATGCCGTTGGTTTCAGACTACCTAAAAAGTAGTCGTCATCTATCATCCATCTCATTACCCTCACACAAGCCTATGCGCTCATGTGGGCATCACCCTCATAGAACAAACTGAACAGATTAAGTAGTGCAAAGTAGTCCATTATTATTATTATTATTATTATTATTATTATTAGTGCAAAAGTTTATGTGAAATGATTATTTCGAGAGAATCAACTGTATTCCAATCATTCATCGCATGGAATCTCTTGCATATATTCCAATTTCTCACTTCAATTTTCAATTGAGAGGTGACAAAACAGCTTTGAACAAATAATAACCATCGATATTGTGTTAAAACTATGTTTATTGCTGATCAAAATATTGACTAGTCTACCTTCTATTTCTAGAAATTTCAAGAGTAAGCTACATGTGAGGTATTTATTTTTGTGAATGAGTGAGTACTCTAAATTACATATTTATCGATGGAGAGGGGAATGTCGAGGGGGTATTTGAGGGGAGGGAGTAGTAACGGCACTCGGTTGTGTGGCCCAGCATCCGTCGTTTATTGAGGGGGCCACCCAGATCCGAAGGTGATAACGTATACAACTTGTATCCAATAATGTGTCGCCGGACAAGAGTGGAGCGAAGTCGTAGTGTTGAGCAGCTCATTTCAGATTCTTTCAACACTGACTCAGTTATATTGTTTTGGATTCACGAATCTATTTGTATTTCTTGTGCAGTTATGGTGTTAAATTCTTTACTATCTAGATATCATAATTTACTCAATTTTTTGAGCTCTTTGAATTTTGATAGTAATGAATTTTTGATTTGTGGTATAGGCCTAGTCATTTATCCACTTTCCAGCAGCTCCAGTAATAATATAATCCATCCTTTCGTTATTTTTTATGTACCCTGGAATTCGCATGTCGTATTATCCATCAAATTAACTTTTACTTTTCGTATAATCCATTTGTATCCAATTCTTTTGCAGTTACAGCGTATGGGTCTTGACTTGTCTTTGTTCACTCCATCCATCTTGAGCTCATTGGATATTGATGGCTTCAACTGAATCATAAAATAGTTCATCAGTTCTCAGCCAGTCCCAGTGATATAAATCATTCATGACTAGTTGTATATCTACTAGATGAAATCACATACTCTAACCAGTAATACTAGGTTCCGAAACAACTAACCGTTCCGTTAGAGATTGCTTGGGATGTGATAGGCCTTTCATAGTTTTTCATTCTGTTTTCACTCGATTCCCACAGTTTACCAAGTTTAGTATCAAACTATTGTAGAGGAAAAAGGGCTGTTTTGCTAAAACAAAATATACAATGTATTTTAATTGAAGAGTATAACTGGCGGTTTAGATCTAAACGTTTTTAGTTGACCCTGGTAAAGGCCTTAGGCGCCAGGCCGCCCCTGGTGCCCCGCCCCCCAGGCGATCCACCCGCTTACCCTTGGGCAAGTCTTATAATTAGAGATCAAGGTCGGGTCAGTTGAAAATCATAATACACCTAGCTTTAGCACTGCTATTATTTTTATTTTCTACAATGATTATTTTCCCACTAGAAGGGTAGGCGGGATGAGTTCACTACATTTTATAAGCTCAAATAACACGTTTAGTCGCATTTTCGGAAGACCTGATCCCTGGTTTCTGAAGCCGAGTCTACCTCACCGCTTAATGTGGGAAACTAAACGATTCACACACTTCTCAGAAAATTCATAGAATATCGATAGAAAAAGGGGTGAAAAGATCGAATAGACAAGAAACTTTAGGATAAATCTTATCAAACTGATCAATTTTTATCAGATTATTACATTCTACTCTGTGGTGTAAAGTACCAATACAATAGTACAAAGACAGTCTACTCTTATATAATGAATTGTTTTCGATAGTGCTGTACTATACTATTATTCGAACATAAGGTTGATTTATTACTAAAAATAGCATTCTCTCTCAAATTTCTGTGTGAATAGAGACTGTACATACTTAATAGGAATTATTTCATACTATAATTTTTTAAAATTAGTTTATAATTCAGTAAAGTTTTGAAATAATATTATCGTTGTAAATTATTGTGTGATTTGTTAAATACCAAGTACAATTGATTTTATATAAATTATAGAAAATACTTATCGAAGTAATCTCTTGAATCCTATCAAAAAATTACATGTTCATACAATTACTTGTCTAATGCACAAATAATATTATAATACTTTAAAAAATCATGTATTTCAATCTGAAATGAATGAAATGAAATCACAGTCTTATGATTGCATCCTACTATTATTATGAGATATAGGGATCACTGACCTAGATCAATTATTGTAGACTTTGTGACTCGACTAGATGTTATTCTATTTCGAGTAAATGTTATTCATTGAACTCATTTGTTGATGTACAATAATATTCTCTTTGCAAAACAATGTCCATGATTCATTGCTTTCAGATTCCCATTTGAACTCTTATCCTGAAAGTTAATATATCAATCATATTCTCATCTCTTATTAGTATCATGTTCATGTTCTATGCCTATGTTCTATACCTTTTCAAGATTGTCATAACTCTCATCTCCAAGTATTATGAGTATGAGTCTTATGTATGTACCTTCTACAGTTATTATGAGACACAGGGATCACTCACCTCAATCAATTGCAGACTTTATGACTAGAATAGCGATCTATTTCAAATCAACAGTTGAAACGGAAATAACTCATTGTGACTCCCACATCACCTAATAGGCTCAACAGGCCTTCATTTAAATTCACAATAATTTGCACACTATACAACTCATGCAATATTCATGCTGTAAAATATGCGGGCGCCTCTCCTGACTGCCTGCCTGCCTGTCATATTATGCTCTCAAAGTTTTTCATTTCGAATATTTTTATACGCTTAACTGTAAAAACAATCATATTCCAAAATGATTGCATGTTCTATTAGATTAATGTAATAATTAACGTGAAAAGTCTCTAGCAATAAACTATAGACCATTTCATTCACCTCTTGTAAGTGGCCTATTCTACAGTTTTTCCCCTACATCATAATTTGATATCGTTCTAACAGTGCTCACAAATAAATCAATATCACCATCAATTTATTATTACTCGTACAACAGGATCTTGTTATAATGACACACATTAAGTGATTGCTTTTGAATAAATCCATGTATAAATTACATCAATGAATTATATATTCATAAATCTTGTTCTCTAAAGATTAGAGGAATTTTTTAAAAGAATCAGTGTGGTTTAGGAACAATTAGAAAACAAATAATAAGCTTGACAGCCATTTATAATCTGTAAATATCATGCATCATTCATGATTTATCAATTCGTATTCCCATGGCTTAATTCGTGATGGTTTAGAGAAGCTCACTCATTTCATAAACTCCTATGATGGAATGTATTAAAAGATTTGGAAGATTCAAGATCCACGTATTGAATTGATCTTGAAGCAATAAGTTAAGTACTGGATTGATCTCCATACAGCGGAAATTGTTTGAAATTCCGCTTGATGAGAAATTTCAAAACTTAGATGGACATGGAAACGATGTCTGATTGAAATTATACGAAAAACTTACTGGATAATATAGGCCCTGAGTGATTTCAACTCTTTTTTAAAGTTGAAAAGATCGCTTGAACTCAGCAATAGAAAAACCGATTACAAAAATGTGAGTTAATATCAAAATATTGTCTTATTCAAACAAGGCAAGAATTCCTTCTACCTCTACAACAAAAAAGTGAAAAAACATCCAAAATATTTACTGTGTTCATAGGAGTTTAAGGATAAAAAGAACACTGTCATGTAGAGAAAGAAAGGAAGGAGTGAGAGGTGAGGAAAAGCTAAGGAAAAAAGATAAAGAAGAGAAGGAGGAGGATGTAAATGAGAAGAAGATAGAAAATAAGATCAAGAAAGAGGAGGAGCAGGAGGAAAAGAAGGATTATAAGAATAAGAAAAGATGGAAAGAAGAGGGGGAGGAGAAGAAAGCAGAAGTGATTATGCCCGGAGAGAAGGAATCGAGTTGAGTTAGAACGGACAAGCCATCAGACGTCCAGTCGGCCGGTGAGGGAAGTCGACTTGGTTCACCAGGAATCGGAAGAAGACAAAGATGAGTTGAGTTGGTGGTGGAGTGTGGGAACAGCACGCCAAGTGGCCGGGGGTGTCCGTGGTGCGGGGGAGTCCGAAGTACCCCCGGGCGGATTCTCACGGCACAGCGCGTGCTGTACTGGGTGCTGGTTAAAAAGCAAAGCGGCCGTCGACCATGAAGCACCTTCATCAGGGGCACGGGCATAACTCTACCACCACCAATACCACCATCATCATCACCACCACAATCATCATCAACAATATCATTGACGCTTCGGACCTTGGCTTCCTTCAAAACGATTCCCATCATCCTCCGTTACATGGAAACTGCTCTCTAGCTCAGCGAGACAAATTTGGCAAGCATTATCAGGCTGGAAATAGAAAGGCTGATTCACACTTGTATCCTGGAATACATTATATTCTTCTCAAATAGAAATATTCGTTCATTTTCAAAAAAAGTCTTCAGAGGATACATGTTTTCTGCATCATACCTGTGAAGATATTATGTGGTCTGATTAAATAACGTTCATATATAATATATAAATAGGTAGATTATATTTCAACCTCCGATAGGCCGTATATTGAATACAAATGTATGAAAGGCAATCATGTTATTACTGTTATGTAGGCCTACGTTAATGTTCGCTTTTCAATGTGATAGTAATGAGGATTGAGGCATTTTTTCCTTCATTCCACTCAGTCCACAAGAGAGTGATGAGCATAGTATCCCCTTTCTCTCTCCCTCAAAGTAATTGATGGCAAAGTGATGATGAACATGTTTTTGACAGAATGAACGGCAAACGTTTCCTCCAAAATATAAGAGAGGCTCAAAAAAGGGTCCTAGCTGCTACCAACGCTCAGTCGACGTGAATAGAGGCTTACAATGAAGTACGAGGATAAGACTTGATGATGAAAACACAAGGATGTAGTCAACTAATGCAAAACTAGACTTTGAACTTAGGGCTATTTAAAAATTGATAAATAAAATGAAAAAATCAAATACCCAAAATTAAACTTTTTAAAAAATTTTTATTCACAGACATTTTTATTTTTTTTAAATGTCTGTAAATAATAATACTTTTGAAGTTTAAAAAAAAAGTATTTGATGTTTTCATTTTATTTATCAACTAATGCAATTGACTTTATAATTGGTGACTGTGATTGTCACAATGAAAAACACAATTGGTGCAGAAACATGTTTGTGATTTATTGTTAAGAAAAATTTTGTGATAGTTAATTACATTCTTGAGTTCTCATTACGAATTGATATCTACATCCCGCTAGAAGCTATGACAAAGAATAATATTCCTTTTTTATTGAAATTATTATCCTTCTTTCAGTAGATCATAATTATAAGAAGCACTCACGATATTAGGCTATCACAACAAAACTTAATGTATTGCAGCAGGTTCAGTACAATTAATGTCTTCAGTTCAACTTCACTTTTCAGAAACTGCCTACATTCCTACATGTTATTGCAACACTTTAAAGTTCGAGCGAGCGTGCGTTTGTGTGGAGTATTGCTAACAATTGTCTGATAATATGAATTAAAGTGTCTTTCGTTTAAAAGAGCAAAGCATGGTAACTTTTTGTGATGGTAATCTTCACGAAACAGCTTTTGAACAAATAGGAGAACGAAAAAACCTAACCTAATACATTTTGAACGATTTCAAGTTTGTAAAGGTTTCAAGACACGAATAGCAGTATCGTGTGAGCCGCGCGTCGCGATGCCCCCAGGCTTGCGAATCCTACGCCAGTCAGTTCACATCTCTGGAAAATACTGCCGCTGAAATAGCATGAGAGAGCTAGCTGCGAGCTGTAAATGTGATGGAGACCAAGGAAAACATAGATTACCTGAACATAGATCACCTGATCAATTTTTTTTTGGTACACTTGATAGAAACTAGCCAGTTTCGATCTTCTTGGCAGGCTTTGAACCCTTTCATTTTCCACCCTAGTGCGGAATAGACGGCTGATATTTGGGCCTCATAGCCGTACAAGATAGGAAAAATCAGCTGTCAACAAAATTTTCTGTTGACTTGGCAGCGCATTCCATGCAAATTGGTCGACTGAACAGGTAAGTCGACTATTTCAAACATTTCGAGGTGATTGCATCAGACGATTTAGCAGATGATTCTCTTCAAGCAATAATTTTTGTTCCAAATTGTTCCTCACCTAACCTTTTGTTTTGATTGGGAATTGATTTTAGCGACTGATATCTTACGTGGAAACTAGGAATTAGAATCCTGAATTTATTTTAAAACAAAAAACGGAAACTACCAATACGGAATTCAGAAAGTTGAATTCGTATTTATAAAAACTTTTCATCTGATTCTAATCAGCCTTCCAAGTATACCAAAAACACAAATACACAACACGTTTCAAAAACGTTCGCGACGTCGCGAATACTCCAACCTTTCCAGCCTCAGCTGATCGCTTCGGCTGTAAAGCTGATATCCTGTATTCGTGACGTCGCAAAACGGCGTTTTCAAAACTAGTGGTGTAATATACTAATTCATTCGTATAGTGAAAAAAACTCAGGTAGACTCGCAAGTGACATAGATACTCAATCACGTATAAGTTTTGTGAATTTTTCAATGTACAAATTCTGCATACTTGATGTCAGATTGATTCTAGAAAATATTATTAATGAACAGTCTATTATTTTGTACTAAAAGAAATGAATCAATGAATAATTTGAAAGATTTTGTAGAATCCAAAATTATTAAACTGAACAGAAAATTCAAAGGATGTTGAAAAATAAATGAGAATAAAAATCAACGCTATTTGATGAAGTAATGGGAAGCTATTTCAGGTGGAAGTGAGATTTCGCACAGCAGTTGTTCAATTTTGTACGTGGAAAGAATTTAAGCGGTTTGTGGCTGTAGAGTGGAATTCATTGGCTGGCGGTGAGAAACCTGTGGATACGTAAATATCGATCCTGCATACTGCATCGTTGACAAAGAGCTTGGAATTTATAATGATTAAAGACGGATGACTAGAGTCACGGAAGCTTTCATTCCAGTTTACCGACTCGAGTTATTTCCATTTAAGAGATATATCGACTACGAAGGTGCTAGATGGAGTTCTTGAATTTTATCGGCTGCACTACACAACTCTACCAAGAGCTTGGAAAACGTATTTTATGGCATCTCTCATTACAAGTTAGTATTTCATCTCACGATTGCTTCCAGCTCTATTCCAACAGGAATTTAGCTTCAAGTTGTTATTGGTCACTGAGAATACCTGTTGTAAATAATATATATTCACATGTAACCAAGGAGCATGCTATTTTCTCATTTCAAATTACCAATCTTTTTCAAATTTATTTGGCTTCAGAAATCCATGCCAAGTGAGAAAGAGGCTTTTCTCTTTGGTGATTGGGAAAACGTATTCAACTATAGCTATTTTTTTATAAATAAATTAATCTTTTTTCATACCTCTCACATTCATTTACACTTTATGGAATAATTAAATATTACTGATAAGTAGTATTAAAATATCATTCATCGAGTCACTTATGCATTGGAATCCTCGTATTACCCAATTAACAATTTTTGAACGTCCGATTTTTTTGCCGTCCTATTGAGCAGAACGTGGCAAAGACGTGATGTGTATCATGATCATGTGTAGGAGCTTGACGAACATATCAGATGTCCTATGTCCATAAATTGTCATGAATTGTTGTGTGTGCAATAGGGGTTCAGGGTAGAATTGAAAAGAAACGATTTCGTGAACTACTTTCCTACTTGATTATTCCCAAATTTTGAAATATATTCGGAATCATATTTCTCATGATAATATAAGGATATATTTATCAGAAAATTATTTAGTTGTTCAGAATAAGTGTGTGAAGCTGTTTTGAATAGATCATCAAAAAAGGCTGGGGTTATTTTGATAAGGAACATACTCGAAAATGCTGATTCATAGCAGTAAATGAGCTCTTGACTTATTTGTGTTATGGAATAGTATTGGGAGGGAAGGGGGAGTTTATGATCTTGAGATGACCTCAAGGCTCACTTATTAGGTTAACTTATATGCAAATTTGTTCTTGAATTTTATATTTCAAAACATCAATAAGCAAGCTTCTTAAAAGAATTTTTGCCTGATGAACTTTCATTTCTCTCAGCATATTCAATTCGGTGAATTTCGGATCGATATTTCGCACCATTCAAGCTAACAGATACCTCTCAGGAACATTTATTTGATAGTAGTTAAAAACAGAAGGAGTCTTCTCCTTCCCATCAAAAATATTCTGTAATATCGATACATCAACTTTAAATATACCTTAAGATGAAACTGTTTACTGCCTCCAAAATGAGATTGAATTACTTATTTCAATAGCAAGTTCAGACATATTTCCTGGTATTGTGTTATTCATTTGAAAACTTGGATTACGTATAATAGTAAGGAATTACCCCAACTAACTTAATCGAGTAGGTTGTTTTGTTATAGGTTTGAACTTTTATCAAATTGCATGAGAATAAGGAAAGCTTAAGAGAGTTCGTGGGCAGCTTGGTGAATACCTTAGAACGCTTGTTCTAAGCTATCGCTAGGAAGTTTTCTAGCTGATGTAAATCATCTATTCTGTCTATTGTGGTTCTCCATTTTTCCATTTCTGGAAAATGAGGTTATAATATTGCGTAGTGGAACAACCCTATGGGTCTCCCCACTATTGAAAGCATGCGCTAGATGAATAAAATCTATTGCGTCTTTTGACTCCAAAATCATCATCTATGCATATCTCTAAGACAACTCTGATTATTGACTCAGCTGTTGGAGCACACAACGAAAAGATGAAACTCCCTTATCTTTTGTGTCAGCTATACCTGTTGATATAGAAGTCAGGAGGATTTTCAATCCTCTGAAATTCTTCAACATGAAGGGACATTGCTGAATATTTATTACAAACAATAAGGGATATAATTTTGATACACTACTTAGTACACTAAACCTTTAATTTTATCATATTATGAACAAAAAACTGTTTAAAATTAAAATCCCCGCAAAAAATTCGTTTCGAGGTTATTTTTACTATGAGTAGATTTCGAAATTGAATAGGCTACTAAACTCGATTCACATTCATAGATCCTTATCATTTACAGCATCAATCGTGTATTTCAATTCGCATCATTTCGACATCATCAATTCGATACATTTTTCATACGAACTGTGGCCAATGTCCAAATGAAGGAGAGTTTTTCCTCTTATCTAAATCTATCCCTGAGATACAGCGGCTGATGATTACAGTATATTGATCGCGATCACCCAAAGGATCACACATGGCTAGTTTCGATTAGCGGCCAGAAGAGTACAGCACCGTGCAGAGCAGCGATTGCCAGCGCGCCTTGTGGCAGCTCTCCGCAACCTCCTCCACACATCATTGATCACTGCCGCACGTTTCAAACGAAAGCTTGGTATTATTAAAATGACCAATTATTATCGCGCGGCACTCATTGCATACTGATATGTAAAACAGGTCGTGTCAAGGTGTCTGGTTGTTAATACACTGCTCGTGGTTTTTCGACCGCCACAAACTCTTTAATAGCAGTGTTGTCGGACAATAAGACACTACAATAGCACTGCAACACAATAGACCAATTGTCAACCCATAACAATCGCATCGGATTTTTTGTCGTCCTTTACCCAGGATCAGGATGAGCTTGAGCTCTAATACAAAGTATAAGTGCTGTGCATCCCTTTCACTTCGAAATGGTGCAATACATTAAAACTGAGTTTTATTCCATTGCAAGTAAGTCAACTGAAATAGTATTCTCCAGTCGTATGTGTGCACTACAATCAAGTTTTATATTGTACGCAATAATTTTTTATTGATTATGGAGTTATTAGTTTGGAATGCAGTATACGAGCTCGAGGAGAAGTGACTGATCACTGATGGGGTTGAATTGCAGACAGATTGATGCTGTATTGCTCATTTTCTCTTCACTATAATCTAAGACTTGTGATAAACAAAATAAAAACTTGTATAAACTGTATTTGTATGTAAACTGTATTTAAATAATCCTTATAATAAGAGAGATGTGATACTGTAATGTGGAAGAGTATTTAATCTTATCAGTTTCTCTGTGATAATTGTAATAGGCCTAATAATTATCATTAGAGTATTCATTTATTAAATCCTACATTCAATGTTAATTATATTCAACGATTGTAATTTGCTCAACGTTTATTTTGATCCATGAATTTGTCATTGAAATTGATTTGAGATTATCTAAAAAAAATCTATTCATAATGGCGAAGAACAGAGAGAGCTTAATATTAGCCTATCTTATACGAAAAAATATATAACTCATTTGAGGTTTATTTAGCAACTAAAATATTCTCCATGAAATGGTGCAATACATTAAAACTGAGTTTTATTCCATTGCAAGTAAGAAATAGAATTAATGGGAGACATTCTTCTCAGAATTGTTTATTGAAATCTACTGTTTAATAACAATTATTTGGACAGTACAGCCTAATAAAAACTCAATGACCCTCAATGTATAGATTAGATTGTAGAAAAAACACCTCAGGTATTATTTTAATCATTGGAAATATCCCTATGTAATGGGGATAAACAGTCAGCCAATATCATAGGGGCAGAAACCTTCACTGTGGAAAGATATTGGTGTGCTAAAGAGAAAAATAGCTCACTACACTTGAAACTAGATGAATGAACTATCAATACAGGTCAATTAGACGGATCAGTGAAACTCTTAATTGAAACAACTCAATTTGATATTGAAGTTGCTTTATTCCATCACGCTATAGTAGAGTGAGTAAGTTGAAATTGACATCCACGTGTTGAAAAATACGAAAGTTTCAATAATAGGCCTAAGCTAGAGAATTATGAATCTCATTATTTGCCAGAGAGCTGTTGACTCCTGAACTTTAGAAAGTTCTACTCAACTTGAAATTACTTGCGTTGAAGTTATTCTCACTTTTAAAATAGGAAAGTTAATAAGATGCAAATTAATGTTCAACCTCATCATTACCCGATTTTGGAAAAAGCTTCAAGCTTTAAAGAAAACTATTATTCAGAAATTAAGTTCAATTCCAGCTTAATATTGGATCAATCGGCATTGTTTGTGATTTAATGGGAAGATTAATTCACTTCGCTAAGGGAATCACCAGTTTTAAAGACTATTGAACATTTACATAGATCTCATTTATTTTTACTAAATATGTATAATTTATGAATAGAAAAGATTTTTGTGTAACTATATCAGTTACAATTTGTAGATCTGTAAACAAATCTTGCAGTTGAAATAACCCTTCATTAACTTGCCGAGTTTCCACAATGCAATAATAACACCGTAATTTTCAACAATAAACTGATTAATGTAGTACATACCTTGCTCAATATAACCGATCTATCACAATAATTCGAAAGGAAATGATTTTAATAATTGAAGAGAACGTTTCTAGTCTCTAAAAAGGGTAGTGATGTTTTGTTATCATATAAATCCCACAATTTGGAAATAGTAGACTAGTGCAACTAAGCTATTACAGGAATCATAATTATATCAACCGTAATAACTCTTGAAATTTTACTCTTATTAATCATTGACTTGTGATGAGTTAAGTGGAGCATTATGGGACCCGAATTGATGATATGAGTTAGTGCTCAAGAAAAGAGTTGGCAATTATTGTGGGGAAAAGTAGATTTCTTTCTAGTCAAAGATTTCTTTTCCCACGAATCAAAACAAAAGAGAAATGTTGTTGAGCGTCCCAGTTTTTTGGTACGGTTTGAATGATGTTAATTGATATAAATAGACTTTCTCAGTGTGGTACCTACGAGCTTATTTGGCAATGAGGTGCGTTTAGAGTTAGTCGGCGCAGTACAACTATCGGGGTCTGTTTCAACTTCTGTGAGAGGGGATGGATGGAGGGGGGAAGAGAGGCAATCACAACATGCAATTGGAACGGAACGCAGAGGGAATAATTGGCGGGTAAGTGGATAGGCTTTGCCGTTTCTGCAGTGAGAAAAAACACGGACTGGGAGAGGACGGACTGATGAGGGAAGGTATCAAGAGAACGATCAGCCGACTCGCACACGATCCCTGACCCACTTTCCTTGCCATAGCACACGGAAAACTCATCTGGATGATGAAGGGGTAACGCCCGAGGGGCACACGATCGCGAGAGGGCCCAGCGCCCCGGGCGCCACTTCTCAAACACCCCTGGACCCGCCCACGCCATCAAGAACCTCTTATTATCCAATAAATACTAACAAATTCCCACTTCATTTCCCCCACCAAATACCCTCCAGCTAACGCTCAACCCTTCCAAGAATTACTGTACTTTCATCACGTTTCTTCCATTGAAAGCCGTCATTAGTCTGCTCTAATTGTGTCTCAAGTAACAATTAAATCGTGTGATTACACTGATTAATAAAAACCAGTAGGAGCTCTCAGGCCCAGGAAGGCATTGATAGAGCAGGCGCAATAATTGATACAACCAGAAGCACTTCATCAATCTAATTATTCAAGAAAATAAAATGGCTAATCTAATTATTCAATAAAATGGCTAACGAAATCTCACATAAAATGTTGATATTTCTTGCTTGAGCTTGAGAATTAATAATCTTGTTGATTTATTCAGTTTTTCTTATTATGGACATTTTCTCATTGCTTATTCAAGAATTTACAACCCAATATTAAGCTGGAATTGAACTTAATTTCTGAATAATAGTTTTCTTTAAAGCTTGAAGCTTTTTCCAAAATCGGGTAATGATGAGGTTGAACATTAATTTGCATCTTATTAACTTTCCTATTTTAAAAGTGAGAATAACTTCAACGCAAGTAATTTCAAGTTGAGTAGAACTTTCTAAAGTTCAGGAGTCAACAGCTCTCTGGCAAATAATGAGATTCATAATTCTCTAGCTTAGGCCTATTATTGAAACTTTCGTATTTTTCAACACGTGGATGTCAATTTCAACTTACTCACTCTACTATAGCGTGATGGAATAAAGCAACTTCAATATCAAATTGAGTTGTTTCAATTAAGAGTTTCACTGATCCGTCTAATTGACCTGTATTGATAGTTCATTCATCTAGTTTCAAGTGTAGTGAGCTATTTTTCTCTTTAGCACACCAATATCTTTCCACAGTGAAGGTTTCTGCCCCTATGATATTAGAGTAAATAATAAGCTTGTGCTGACTGTTTATCCCCATTACATAGGGGATATTTCCAATAATTAAAATAATACCTGAGGTGTTTTTTCTACAATCTAATCTATACATTGAGGGTCATTGAGTTTTTATTAGGCTGTACTGTCCAAATAATTGTTATTAAACAGTAGATTTCAATAAACAATTCTGAGAAGAATAAATTGCCCCTTAATTTCAGGAACATGGGCCATGGTGAGTTCAGAAATGTTTTATATAGATGGTTCAGCTTAAATTCATTTTATAAAGTTGACGAGTTTCTCCAGCTGCCAGAGCCCATCATTTTCCTGCAATGCTCAACAACTACTGGTACCATTTAGACAAGACTACCTCTAATTAATTTATTATTGACTTGAACTATTTTGTAATTTTTACGTGAGTCTTGCACCTGTGCGTCCTTGGCTCAAGAAATATATCTATCTATCTATTCAAGCTGGTGTCTGGTAGTCTATATGTATCATTCCTCATCAGAATAGGTACTTATTTTACTGCACAAAATCTAAAGATTGCAGTAGAAAGGACCCTTCAGGGATAATAATCTGAGGACACCCCTAACTCTCGTAAAAGTGAACGGAACTTTGTTTTATCATCCATCGAAATGATCTGTTCAATATCTATAAATAAGAATAATTTAAAAATGTCATAGTCAATGTATTCGCTGTGAATCGTTTTCTAGACAATGAACCTCTTTGTTTCCAGACAAAAACTAAATACAGAAATTACAAGTTGACTATGAACTATGACCTTATCCACAGTCAATCCCAGAAACTTGGCCCTGTCAGTAACCATAGTGTCATCTATGCAAGGTCTTAAATTAAAGATAACCCTCTGTGTTTGGGCTTGATTCAGAAGAAAGCCATTAGCTGCAAACCACTCTGATACACGCATAGTTGCATTATTGGCCCTTGCACCAACAGACTGAAAATCAAGACCAGTATTAATTAAGGTTGTGTCATCTGCGTTATAGTTATTACTTCGTATGTATATTCTAGCATCAAAATATTGACAAAAACCTCCTGTAGCTGAATTTGGAGGAATTCGATTCTTGGAAAAGTGATTTTTAAACTTCCAAAAATAGGTCGAATATTAATATTGACGATACGTTATTTGGACTCTACTTCTCATGCTCGAAAACTTTTAGGGTGAGAGGGTAGTGGATTTATTGTTACTTTATAAGTTACATCATATTTTAAATCACTTAGGACAGTTTTTTGGGATTTTGTTAAAAAAATGGGAGTTTTGATCAAATGTAAAATTTTCTGTTCGGCCGATTTTTTTTTTTTAATCGACGCAGATTTTGGTCCTCTTTAATTTCTATTCAGAGCACTTTTCTCTAGGATCAACCGTTTTCGGGTTTCATGCGAAAAACTAAAAAATTGCACCTTCTAGCCCTATGCTCACCTCCCAGGTCTGCGGTAACTAGTATGTTAACCTCCTAACTAGTTTGAACAAATCCCTGAGGTCAAGAATATTTCATGCACTCTATAATGCTCTATTGACTGGACAAAGTGTTGAATTTTAATTTTAATTATAAATCGCGAGTAAATGAGAATATTATCATGTTAATTCTACAAACCCCAGCATGCCAGATTTGTAAATCGTATGGCACACTCATTCCAGCTCAGTTACAGTTCACAGAAGATTCAGAATTCACAGATTAAGAAAGGATCATCTCATCACAAACGTCTAAAATTCACTAGTCTTAGCGTTTTGTCAAATAAACATGATGAATGGCTCGAAGGTTATGATAGTTTAATGGCTTGTCATCGCTTGTGTGATTCATAGCTTTCACAACAGAAGAGGTAAAGTGGAGTCATATTAGCCAAAGGACCGACAATCGTCTGGGTTATGTCGGGGAGCCCTTGCTTGCGACACCAAAAAAACTCCTGCTTCAAAAATGTTTTGATTCTTCAACACCCATTCCAACTACACGATCTTTTCTAGCCTAATTGGTGTCCCAATGACTCTGCAATTAGCACCTATTCATAGGTGAAATAAGGAATTATAATAATTCATGAAAGAACTAATCTCTTTGGAAAATTGTTCTCGATCATAACTCATCAAATCACAACTCAAATCATGGAATTGGTAAAAATAGTAGTTGATTGGTGATCAAAGCTGTGGATCTTCATCTTTTGAGGTCGGAGCCTCAAAGGACTAATTTATTTTGTGCTATACTGTCACCATATTTCAAGCTCTTTTTACAAAACCCACATTGATGTGCTTCATTGACATAATACCTAATTAGTTTAGCATAACCCTCAACAAATTTTGACAAGCTGAGTAGAAAGTAATGAAAAAAAAAATAGAACAAGCACTGGGTTGAAATTCTCATTTCAGGAAGAGGATGGATGATTGATGCTAGACAAATATTATTGAAACAGCAAGTGCTCCAAGTTTTCGAAGGATCTCTCATATTTTTATTACAATGAGAATTATTTTTTAAAAGGAAACTCTTTCAATTTTCTTACATATGAATTATTTCTCTTACTCATTGTAGTATTCCGGGATGATTAAGTTTGTAGTCATGTTGAACAATAATATTCCATAGGCCTATCAAACAGGAAAGTCCCATACTCATGGGAATATTCAAGTTTCAAGATTCATTAAGTTTGAAAGAAACTAAAAAATTTAAATACTCGTATCTTCTCAGAGCTATACCAATTATCCATAAGGCATACTCAATTGCAAAAATTCACAATATCTCATTTGCATTCTCAAAGCCTTCAAATAAAAAGTTTTTTCATTAGAATGAGTATTTTGTCTTTATTACGGTGGCTATAAATCCACTACGATTACAATATCTCATCTATTTCATACCTCATAATAATACTTTTTTTGATGAATTTATAGCCTTTTGGATAGAGAATATTGAATTAAATATTCAATATAATTATTCATTCAATATATCTTGAGCTTTAGCTACTACAGATAATCAGAGTATCAGAGATGTCTCAGGTGAGATATTCTCAGGTGAGGTTAGACATATTCCGTTCTCTGCGATTGCACAAAGCGATATAGGCTACAACGTTCATAATTTATATGAAATGTGTATATTTCATTAAATAAGGATTCGCATACTGCCAAGTATGGTCACGTTGTAGTTGATCATGGATAATGAAACCTTTATACTTCATTCAATAATTCAGTAGACTAAGGTAAACAAACCTACATGAAGAACCTACGTGAATTCATGCGAGGTTGCCGAAATCTGGCAAATCCTAAATCACAGTTATAAAATTTACAGTCTACCTTATCACAGTTCTGTTATAAATCAAGAATCAAGTGTTTATGTAGCATTTCAAAAGTTTTTGTTCGCGCAAAGAAACAAAGAAGTGTAGGAATAGTGCGTTCTTCTAACCATTTATGTGAGTGGGACTTCCATGGAAAAAATAGAAAATTCTATCTCAATCAGGAAATTAGGTACACATTCACGCTGACATGCCAGTGAAAGGTATTAAACAAATTGGTAGCACGAATATGATTTTTCGAAAGATCTTGATGAATAAGGTGGCTTAGAACATTGCAATTTCAGAGTAGCTTGTGTAACCTTTGCGATTGACCTTTCGTAACTGTTGTTTTTATTCGAAAACAAATTAGAAAATGGTGGCTGACATGGACTTCTGACGAGTCAACTGATCGGATCAGTGACGGAAAACGAAACGAAAGCGAAAGGTCGAAGGCCATGGTGGACAGCGGAGTTGGCAGTTCGGAGGGCGTCAGTTTAGAGTTGAGAGTTGAGCCGCCGATGGAGTGGAAGCGGTGTTTTGATTTAATGGTCGTGGTCCAACTCTGCTCGAAATGCACCGGGCGTGGGAACACGGGGACTCTGGCCCCCGCGGCCACCACGTCCCATCAACCCGTGCCAAGCTTCACGGCCTGCTGCTGCTGCTGCCACACCACTATCTCCATCACTGTTCAACTTCCCTCAAACAGTATACAGCTCCATCTCTGTTCAACCTCAAAAATCTATTATTATTTTGTTCCTCTGCCTCCATTTTATGGTGCTAACCGATTGAGTGTAAACCAGATGCCATCGCGCCCTCCAGCCAGCCATGATCATAACGTGGTAAACTGGGTTACTGGAGTGACTTGTAACCAACTAGTGTACACACTGGAGAATAATTATTGTGGATCATGCTTTTTCTCAGATGCTCTTTTCTATTGTTGAGAAAGATTTTAAAGTGAGAAATTCAATGTTATGAAACATTATAGGAGAGTTTGAGAGCAATATAAGTTGAAAGTTAAAAACCGAAGAAAATTTTTTATTTCCAACTATTTTGAGAAAGACTATTTGGACATGGTGGCGAAAGCAATTTTATTATTCAGTGGGCAAATACTTAACTTTTCGAAAAGACTTCTTGTGTACAAGATAAAGGAATCGAACAGACGTGAAATTAATTAGTGAGAAGTGAAATTAATTAATTACATTGATTCCTCATTATATCTGTACTCTCCTCTGTCTTCTGTAGACAGAAAAGTGGGACTCTGTACGAATACACGTACTCTGAAAGCAGACCGTAAAGTAGAACAATAATTGCTTATAAGATAAGCTTAAAATATCATGATGTACTTGATGAGCTGAACCATACCTAGACTAGAATCGTACGTCATAGCACCAAAATATTCAATCCGTATTCATTATTGATTTACAACATAGTTGATAAGTTGGAATAAGCATTTATGGAATTTATTAAACGTTATTCGGTTTTGAAGGTCCTACTTGGCTGAAATTTCTTCAATTTAAATAGAGCATTGAACTCACCTCATATTTACCAGGAACAGGATTCAAATTATTATTACTCATTTATTCAGTTTTAAAAATAACTGTGAGGTAAATAATCTTTCTCTAATCCAATCTTGATTTGTTTTCATACGGTCCCAAAGCCAATATTATCATCTTTTCATTTTTTTCAATAGCATGGAATTCACTGTATGAACCCATCATTACCATAATTTTCATGATCATTATTCTTGCGTTATACAATATACGAAGCACAAGTAACAACCATATTATTATTTATAGTGGTTATAATCAAGTTTAGGGCTCAATACGTAAGTACTTTTGTGAACAGTATATCAAGTACATCTCTTTTTCTATGTTGCTAAAAAGAACAATTCACTCACCTATTTGATAGTAGTATTACCTATCTCTTAATTATTTATTACTATTGAGAGTTATTATATAATTTCCTATTTGTATGGTTAATTTAATTTTTATATAAGTTAGTAACTAATTGTAATTTGTATAAAACTTTTTCACTATAATATTCTATCTTGTGATAATATTGGGTTTAAAAGATGACTGTAATACCTGTACTTATACCACTCCCCGACCGCTCTCCGGCATGCGATCTTTGCGGAATAATTCACACATTCTTTACCAGGGGTATTTAAAAAAATATAAAGGTTAGACCTACTTTTTTCTCTCTAGGGGTATTATAATATCCTTTCAATAAGTACAGTACTCCAGAAAACGCACAAATAAATGTGTCTATGTTTGCTGTATTCCAATATTTGAGAATAATATTTAATAAAATATCTCTTACAGAGAGGTAGTATTCCCCAATTATGAGGTGAGTACCCCTCAATTTATTTTTATTCATTTGAATTTTTCTAACATCAGTCTGCTCGGAATTTTTAAACTAATCCTGTCAAAACAAAGTAGCATTTTTCCTCCCATACATATTTTACAAATATATGATCTTGGTATAATCACTGAGTTCAGTTCTGATAGTTTGGTAGCGAAATCTGGTGAGGTGCACTATCATTGAATGGCACTTGTCAGAAGCGTAGATATTCGGAAGAAATTGTGGGCCTGAAGATGTGAATGCCTGGGGGTGATTGTAATAATTGTGGAGCCACCCCCGCCCGGCAGAGCGGCCTCAGCCCTCCCACCATTTCCCAGCCGTATCATTATCGGAGTATCACATCATCCCCTTGTGCGTGACCTGTGCTGTGCTGTGCTCGCCAAACGTCAAAATCGTCTTGCCTTTGAATTTACGGGTCCTCTTGCCAGATACCGCCTTAATAAGCGACCACCAAACACCGCCAGTTCGCGTTCACACACTCGGCTCGGCTGAGAAAGGTCCATCGACACTGACCTTCCTCCAATTTATTTCATTAAACTGGAAACGTATCATCAAAATCTACCCAACAACAATATCTTCACCTGTCATAAAGCCCTAATAGCGCCTTCTCGATCGACTGCAGATTGAACAATAACGGGCTCGCTTTGTAATAACTCTACGCGGGTATCAGTAGTTCACTTGAAAGATCACACGCAAAACTTTCTAGAAAACCACCGATTATGTCTCATATTTTTTATAATCAAAGTGGTGCAGAATTTATGAGAATGATCAGTTTTGGCTAATATGGTGTATTCGTTGAATTCACCTTATTAAGCTTTCAATTTTTCCCAATTATTTAAATTTCAATATCCTTTACACACTATCCCATAGCCTACCATTTGAAAAACTAAGAGTTCTCAAGGTACATAACACGTCAAGAGTAGGCCTACTTTTTTACGATGTTTAAAATTCATTATGTTGTAACTTAATAAATCCATGTTGTTTACTTATTACTCATTTATGGTTTACGTTTCATTTTCACATTCTGAAGACTCTAGGAAATGAGTGAAATGCTGATCAGGACCAGATATTTATATGAACTAGTTTATCCCAAATTAAGATAAAAGATAAGAGGATTGTCTCTCTAATATGAATTAGTAGACAGAACGTTTTTCTTATGCATAATTTTGTATTTGTTCAGGATATACTGTATTTCCTGAAAACATTAAATACACATTAATCATAATGCGAATAGGCTATAATGATTGATTTTAATACATTATTATTATTATTATTTTGTACGGGTCATGTGCTGTGCTCATTTACAAGATCCTGTTCAACTGTAATCAAAACCTATGTACTACCATATAGCTTCCTTTGATATAGGAATAATCATAAGAGGCTATTTATTTTTTTATTTATCTATTTTTTTTGAACAATTCGACAAATGTTGCCTGGCTGAAGCCTATTGCAAAAAATTACACATTGAAAATATTACACAGAATATATTAAATTGAAAAAACCAATCAAACATAATGATTGATTGGAAATTGAAGATGAGTAATAATTAATGGAAATAAAAATAATAATTGAATAGAAATAAATATTAACATGATAACGAGAATCGCAGAAAAAAAATAATGATAAAAATAAATAATAGATCATAGATAGAGCTCAATCAAGAAAGCCGTACTGAGTAGGCTAGATATATAGAGTCAAGACAATTCATGATAATTGATGCAATTTGTAATCCATATACTGTTGTACAGAAGTCAAGTGTACATTTAATTATCACTAATAGAAATACGAGAAAAGAAAAAGAGAGCAAGTTTGAAAGGGGTAGATTAATCCATGATTGAAGCATATACGAGTATTCAATTAATTTGCTATGGTAATAACAACTATTATCATTCTACGTAAATGATCAACAGTACACACATGGTATTTCTATTATGACTATAATGCAGGATGGTACACTCTACAAGCTATGGTACTACCATTGACTATGGATATAAGTCTTATAGTCAATGGTACTACTCTACTCAAATTATTCTTTAAAAATCTGGCCAGCTTTGAAGCTCCAGATTTTTTTTACTTTTACTACACTACAGTGACTATAGAAGTTACTATAGTCACTGTATCCTACACCAGTAATGAGTAGGGTTTTTATTCCATTTTAATTACTTTAATTTTCCAATACTTGATCCTTCATATACAAATTAGAACAGGATCAATACAGGATATTTGAGTTGTATTCACCTTTCTATTAACCATGATTGTATATTGTGATTACCTTCAGTCAGAGGACTTGAAAAGTAGAATGAAAAGAATGTATGGATCTTATGCCCGTCATCCGTACCATGAAAAATAATCCAAACACCAAGAACTCCTCGTCCATATTTCCTGGTCAACTTTTATCGTTCTCATAGTGTCCACATGTCTTCGAATTCTCACTTTTGTTTGGCTGATCCAAGTTGAATTAATTTAGAAAACTTCACCTTGCGCTGTCTACTTATACGGTTAGAAGGAAATTATAAGCAGGTGATTTGCCGGGGAGTTTTTTATCCACATAATTGGAAGCACACGAGGACTATCAAGCTAATATCCAATCGGGAGGTTTTAATTTGTAGCTACAGCGTAAGCCATCAGTCAGCACGCTCAACTAATGGGCTTATTAGCGGGCAAGGCTCCACTTTCGGCAAGAAATAAACGATCGTTAAGCAGCTACCGTGTTGAATTTCTTGCGATCGATGGGTCCAATATTCTTTCTCATGAATTAAACGAACAAATTCGATTATGAGGTGTCTGATGAAACCTCTCAAATTAGAGCATCAAGCTATTTCCTAATAAAATGAAATCAATCTGCTGCTGTTCCTTCCCCATCTTAATATCTCTCTCTAGTTTGTACATTTCTTTCTTTATAAATCGATCTTATTATCATGTTCTCTGTGATTCGTAATCACTATACTAAATCATTTCATGCTTAATCTATCATTCCCTTGTTCCCTAATAGCATTCAACATACACGTCGATTAATTGTTTAGACTTACATCCCATTATGTCTGCGTTTTACTCTTGGTGAGCCAGATGCTTTGATAGTCTCCGATCACGACTAATCTAGTAAACTGGTATGTCATTAGCACATCAGACTATTATTATTGAGTCCTTGATTCGAAACCACAAATCACTGTAGTTTAGATTCTCTTCTCATATCTAGCCTCATGAAAATAAGACAGCTTTTTGAATGATGGAACGTCTCCTTCAATCGATGGGAGTCTGGTATCAAACCAGGAACCTAACCTATGGATTGTCAGATTTGCGATTAACTTCCTGGGCCTTCGACTTCATCGCTCTAATTGAAACTAGAATAATATTATGAATCTTTACAGAATAGAAATTTTCATTTTTATTTTGTTGAGGTCTTAAAATTGAAATTAATTTTCAGTTATCCGTACCCATACTATACGTATACATTACGTTATACAATTAATTATACCAATATACCAGTGGTTATCAGGATGAATTATTATCAATATTAATAGGCTACAAATTTGTTATCCTCATTCAACAAGTCCTATTACTGGAAAATAATAAATTATTCAACTCATTGAGCTTGATTCTATACGTTTTAGTGGAATATTAAGAACACAATGTGATGTAGATAGTTGATGTTGAAATAGAACATATACTTTATTATCAGACAAATATTGATTAACTTTCCTTATATTATTTTATCGATTTTCAAACAAAACAGGCCTGCTTCCATAAACTTAAGATGAATAAAGCTGTCCGAAATGGAATTATGAGAATATTAAAGGGATCTGATTGAATTTGTTTAATTACTTGTATGTGGCTGTCAACTTAATTTCAAATCTCCTGCAATTGCTCAGTAGAAATTTCAGAGCAAAATTCATATTTCAATCATGCAGTTCTAAACTTATTCAAACTATTTTGAATAAAATTAATACTCAGTTGCATGAATGTTGTCTTGTCATGTTCCAATCTATTGATATTATCCACCCTACCAAATGGCGAAAGTCAGAATTTTCCTACGAAAAATGAATCAATCATAGCTTTGTAAGTGTATTGTGGGCTTTGTATTGTGTGTTGTGAGTAAGCTCATTCAATTTACAACATAGTACTATTCTTTTACCAGATTTATGTATCAGAAATTTTCAGTGGATTTCCGCTAGTATAGCATTTTAAGGTGTTGTATTGATTGAGGAAGACTCAACCTCGAAAAGTAGAATTTCAGAGAAAAAAAAGAATAATGAAAAATAATATAAAATCAATATTTGATGAGTGAAAAGAAAAACAAATACGTAGTTTATGAATAAATTATTTATTCAATATAATTTATATACCAATAATCCAGGTGGATGATAATATTATTATACAATGTTTACAACGCTTTCCAAGTATCTTCTGATAATAATTATACCAGAGACAATGAATTTAAGCTAATCTATATTGTTCTACAATAAACTTATAAACTACTACATAATTTGAAAATATTTACATTTTGAGTAATTGTGATATAAATAAAAAAATAATAAGTCTTCTTGTACCAATAGGAATAGAGTGAGGAATAGTTTGAGTTCTAATACTTTGGTTTTCAGATAAAACTTGAAAATCTAGAAATTATTCGTACTCATTTATTTGATTACTGACCAATAATTGAGAATTATATGCTATGGAGTTTCAAATAAGACATAATTTGATTCTTACTGATTCTTATTCTGATTATTTGATTCTTAATTTGATTCATAAGCTGATTCTTACTTAGGACCAAAATAGTTTATTAATATTTATTATCTACAATACAAGTTGATACATTTGATTTTGGTTGAGAGATCAAGTGTTAAATAATGGAATTACTGAGGTAGAGCTTAATGGTAACAATCTATCTTATAAATATGAAGGATTAAAGTGATTTTGATAATTTAATACATTTTCAGTTGGATTGCATGCATTCATGTATTTGTCTTTGTAAAACTCATATAATTTACAATTTTCGTCATAAAATTAAATAGGCTACGTTGATTTATTAAAAGATCCTTACACCTATTCACAAAAAATATCTTTGGGTTTTATCAGCTAAAAGTGTCTTCATTATAAGTTCAATTCAAGATTCAATTGAGATATTTAATTCAAGAAATTCTACTGATGACAAGATTATTCTATGTTTTTAATTATCCAGAGCATATAGATTATTTTACTTTAAAAAGTTTACAAGGCAATGTTAACAAGTTGGAAATATTCCAATTATATTCTTGTGAATATTGAAGAAAGAATTGTATCGAAAAGTTAATATTCTAGATTAATTAAAATATTCATGAAAATTGAGAACAATTATTTCGACAAGTTCTTATTGTAGAATTGAATATTCCTAACATTTTGTGAATATTAACCTGGCTTGCAGGTAGACAATTGTTCAAGTATACAGTGAATAAAAAAAGAGTTGATAGAACTAAACTTATCAATGAAATTAACTAATGCTATTTTCCATTCAAATGTAAATTGGACCCTTCCTTCAAAGATCAAAGACATAGGATTTGATATTTTAACATGATACATTGGAGACAAGATATATTTTTCAACAAGATTTGTTAAAGTATAGGTTGATAACATAGCAATTAAATTGAGAGAAGCTTGAAAATACAATCTAAAAATATAATACTTTAAACTCTATGAAATTGAATGATGGTTTGTTTGACAAGTGAAATTCAATAATGAATCAAAAAGAATTGTATGAAATCATGGGAATTAAGAAAACATATTTATAGAGAATACCTATTTAGTTGAAAAAATGTTTGTGTAAATGTAGGTTTTAACAAAATGAACAGTTGATATTGAATGGAAAGCGGGACGTGAACAATAATCACATTTTTGGTATTCACACGAGACTTAGAAGAAGGGGACTAGACGAACTGGATGGAACTTGTGATTTCCAGCAGTGAATTATCTTCTATGTAGAATATCGTCGATGGTGAATCCCATTCTTGGAGAATGTGTCGGCGATGAAGGTTTTTGATGGTGACTGTGTTCGTTTGTATGGTTATTGCTTGAGAGGTCTAGAACTGGGTTTTGGGTTGGTCTTGGGAGGTGGTTTTGGTAGGGTTTGTTGGGGTGGATTGCGGGCATTCGCTGGGCTTGGCCTTGGCCTTGGTGGTGCTCGTGGCCCATGTAGGTGGGCATGATGGGGTTGTGGGTGAGCATGTGGGTCTTGAGGTTGGTCTGCTGGTTGAACTTACGCGTGCAGATGGGGCACTTGTGCGGCGCTTCCTCCTGGTGCAGGGCCTTGTGCACGGCCAGGGTACGCGACTGGCAGAAGCCCTTGCCGCACTCGTGACACTTGAACGGCTTTTCTTTCGAGTGGATGTATCTGTCAAAATAGAAACATGATCTATGAGTTACAAGACTAAAATATCATTGATTGACTAAAATATCATATTCTTCAATGAATGAGTTCAATAATCACAATTACTATACTCTAATACATGACTAACAATGATCGGCCATTCATTCAAATCTTATTCCTGCAGGAGTATGAATCGATATAAAAGATAACGGTGATTCTAAACATTACTTTTGTGGATGTAATAAATGGGCATTTAATCTTCTTCGGAGAAAATATGGGATATTACTTTTGTGCAATTATTATGTTGAAAAAATCATATCGTAATTATTATATAAATATTATTGAACAACAGCTATTTTCAATATGAATATGTGAATGAGTGATTTCGAATCCATTATTTTTCAGTGTATCGAAGATAAAATTTAGAGTGATAGAGATCTGATAAGTTATTTCCGAGTATCTGTCTATCCGTTAATTTGAGTTATTACAATAAATTTATTGTTGGAGTCAGATAATTATAATTAAAATACTACTGTACCTGTGATCCCTGAGATGATCCTGTCTGCGGAAAGCCTTGCCACAGATATCGCAGGAGTAGGGTCGCTCGTCGGTGTGCGTGCGTTCGTGGATCAGCAGGTTGTAAGACTTGGTGAACTGCCGGTTGCAGAATTTACAGATGAACTGCTTCTTGGGGCGGCTGGACTGAGCTCGGCCGGGAAGACCAGGTGCTCGTCCGGGAGCGGGGAGGCGACGGGGCATTCCGGGGACAGTGGGTCCGGAGAAGGGCATGGCGAGAGGGACGCCACGTCGAGGGTCATGGTAGAGCGTACGGAGCCAGGAACTGAACAGGAATGCGGGGTAGTTGACGGGAAGGTTCTGGGGAATCATCTGTTGGGATGGCTGGGGATGCTGTTGAGGTTGGTGGAATTTTTGAGGTGGATAAGACGTAGGTTGACAGGGCGAGAAGGCAGAATCCTTGTTGAAAGTCCATGTCTGAGCGGGAGATGCCATGGGCGCGACAAACCTCTCGTGGTGAGAGCTGGAGGAAGTGTTCATTTCGTGGTCACTGGGACAGTCGGAGTCCACGATCAGCTCCTCGTCCTCGTCCTCTTCGAGTTCGTGGTCCTCGTCGTTGTCGCTGATGGAGGAGGGGGGATCGGCGGCGGCCGGACTCTTGGCATTCAGGAGGTCGGTGGGCGTGTGTGGAGGCGTCAACAGAGGTGATGCACTGTCCTGGTCCTTGGGCGAGCCTGAAGCAAACAACCAGTTTTAATTGGATGCCCAAACTTATTTAAATTATTCATACTGGATTTTGCTCAAGTACACGCTAGAAATCACCTTATTCCAATTATTCATCTATAAACTTGAATCTAAAAAGCAATATGATCTTACAATATTATTCTCCAGAATAGACTGCCGGTACCGTGATCCGTAGACTACTTACAATAATCTCTATAAAACAGGAAGGTAACATTGTATTTGGAAGCATATTGCCTGCAGCGTGTCAACTGGATAAAAAGTACAATGTACATTGTACACTTTCATTCTTAAAAGTTTAAAATAATTCCGAACACGAAAACTTTCCTTCGTACTATAAACAAAATTTATTAAAACTAGATTTAAGTAGTGTTTAAAATTTTCAAACTTTAAGAAGAATCATTATCATTTCAAAAACCGGAAGACTGTTATTGAGAAAAATTTTCAATTATGTGTTCTACTGTAATCGGTACCTTCACAACGGAATCAATAACGATTGTTTACTTTGTACTTGTTAGAAGTCAACAGACTTTTAATTATCACAACTTCTGTTATTGATTTCATAAAATTGTTCATTAATAGAATGGTCTGAGAATCGAATCCCTTATCACTAACTGACATCAGTCTTAAAGACTGGAAAATGATTAAATTAATGAATACTCAAGTTTATTGTCGCACCAATACAACCAACATAAAGAAGCGTGACCCCTTTCGGCTGAATAAATTAATAGCCCAGCCTACTTTATAAATAATTATCAATTCAAACAAAACAACACAGTGTATTCCAGGTGTAGTCCAATCTCGCGAATAAAAACCGTATCACTCAACTTATCCAAGTTACAGTAAATGTTGTTGAATAGGATATCCACAAATAAAGAATAATACTGTAGAAAAAATCAATACCGCTTGGAAAAATCCATCACCTTGGACCCTAAACTTGTGATCTAAGAAACAATGAATGTTGTATAGAGTATGTACAATATTGAAAGAATAGTGCAAACGATAAAATCAATACTGCTATTGGCTTTCCATGTTTGACGTGAGATCCTGATCAACTTTTTTCGAACGTAAAGTTTTTGAAAGTTAACATGCAATATACTTTTTGAAATTTTTGGAATAAAATTTTCAACTTGGAAATATTGTTAAAGTTACCTGGAGGCAAAGTGTTAAGTTGAGGAGGCTGCAGCGCCATCTCTTGCTGATCCATGTAAGTGGCGGAGGTGGCGGTGGCGGCTGCTAGCGAAGTGTGCAAGTGTGCGTTGGCGTAGGTGCTCATCAATATTATCCTGGCACAGAAAAACAAAAAACAAGTGACGATCGCAGAACGGTGCAAAGGTCGCGGTTGCTGATGACTGCTGTACGCTGTCGTGAGCTGTTCTGAGTTGTGTTGCAGCAGTTGCACACGGGAGCTCGACTACTCGAAAACGCGCTCGAGCGTACTGCGCATGCGCTCAGCTCGCTGAAGGCGGAGCGAGCTCTCCCATTGGTCGCTGCAATTCGCTCCAGTTAACGCTTCATAAAAGCTTTTCAGAAGGGGCTCTATTGAAAACACTCTGACCTGAGCACGACACAATGCGATCGGCTTGTTGTGACATTCACGAAAACTAAAGACAGACACAAACACCCTTCCTTCACGCCTTCACTCATGCCTGTGTATACACAATAAACAGACAAGGATGCAGCATGTTGAAAGACTGCTACGGGCTAAACTAGCGTGAATTCCTAGAGCCTCTCAAAAGTGTCACCAGAATCAAGAGCTGTGTATAAAACGACAATTTACCACAAGCAGAATAGTAAACACAATAGTATTGACTCAAATCTGTCCATGCTGTTGTTCATCGATTGGGATGAGAATCGATTAGTCTTGATGCGGTCAATGTGGCTTCAAATTCACCGTGATGAACCAAATTCAAGAAATAGATAATATGGTCATCTTATTTGAAAATGAATTATATTATCAGAGAGTGAATTGGTTACACACATCCATATAATCTACAATGAGTACGGTATCGTTCTTCTTCCAGGAACAACATTCAAAAGCTTCAAAAATAAATCTTATTTTCGCATTTGATAGATTGGATTTGACTTGAAATTTTGTAAGGAGTAGTTTTTTGCATATTATTATAAATTTTATTTTTGATCATTACAATGAATCCACAAAGGGATATACCCTTTATCCAATCTTGAATACTCTACCATTTGAGAATAATTATTTCAATTTACATTGAAAAGTAACCACGAGTACTATCAAGATGATATACTCTACACTTTTCAAATGTAATTTTTCAAACGTTTGAAACGTGTTGATTTTATTGAGAATCCACTTATTGAAAATATTATCGATAGTGAAATTAGCAATCACTCGAAGGCTATAGCCACAGCTCAAACTTATACCAACAGTTCTGCTGGTTTTTCGAGTTGAAATAACCAATTATTTCTAACAGTATTCTCTCCTACTGCTGAACTTTTGTAAAATTTTTTAATAATTGTAATAACATAGATAGACAGTAGCTGAAGGAGACCTGAAAGTTTAGAAAAATTTATAAAGTCTCTGGAAATCTTTGCAGGGGATATATTTTTCAGATGGCCCATTATTCCGTTAGTTTCGGGAATTCGAGTTTACAGTTGTAAATTGTATTAGAATAGACCATAGAGCGAGGATAGTGTCTTCTCTATGGTATTAGTCAAAATGCCAAAAGCATAGGCTCTATCCTATCTTTCTTGAATATTTGCACCAAATATGTTGTATAGAGTCAAGGTTATTAAAGACATTATATTTTTAGTTATTAAAGACATTATTATTCTCTAATAACCTTGGTATACAGTAGATTGTAAGAATGTATAGCGTAGATTGGAAGATTATGATTCTAGCTAAGATAGATTTTCAAGTTGAGACAATCACGCTGCTCTATATTATCTAAGACAATGCAATTCTAAATTAATCTTGTCAGATCAATGAATTTAATAATTTTCTCACCGAGTCTCCAGACAATAGATTGTAGATGGTTACCGTGCATTTGGTTATTAGGCTACTTGAATACTATTGAATACCGTACTTTACATTTTTATCATATTCATTTTTTAATTTTGGAGATTAATGACTTACTGAGCTGATAATATATAGAGTTAGATATTACAGTTCTTGGGAAATCGATGTACAGTATCCAAGAATTTCATATTTAAACCTTCGGATTTTGAAGGTTTCATGTTTTCTGCTGACCTAATCATCAATTTGGTCTCCTTTAGGAAAAACTGTCTTCTTTAGGATTCCACTTAAGGAATTAATTGAAAACTGTCTATTGAAATATGCATACCGCTTTTCTGTAAAGTGTCATTATACGAAGTCTAAATTTCAAACCATGAATCGTACAGATATTGATTCTAATACTGTACATGGAATAATAAATCACAGTACCCATTGAAATCTCAACACGAGTAGTCTCGTATAATTTGTTCTAAAAATTAACTAAACGTTGTTGCTTATAAGAAACAGTGGGCGATAGCAGTATAAAATGACTGAAAGTCGATTTATAACGTATCATTCATGATGTTGCTTATAGGGTTGATAGAATTACTGTAATAAATTATTATTTATAAAGTAAACTGTGAAATAAATTATAAATTTATTATTATCGAAATATAGTTGTCGAAAAGATTATTTTTTCAAGAAACAATATTGCAAAGATCTAAAATTATATCCATACAGAAAGCTGTATCATCCTCTCAATTTGGTGGCGATTCGTCTAGTGTCTTCATTCAATAAACAAATGTGAACAAAGACTCTATTAACTTCGAAAGTTCTGCTTTTTTAGACTCAATGATACGCTATAGACTGTGATGATTATTATTTTCGCGGTAATAGTATGCATCAATGAGATTTCAAAATGTCATTCGCGTAGTCAAGAATAGCCACATGGCTTGCGATAGACAACAAAGAAATTATTTGTTCTGGATTTACTGAAAAATCGGGATTGAAAGCAGTTCGAAGATAAAATACCAAAGAATGTGTTATGAAAAATATGGAAAACTTCAAATCATTGTTATTGCTTGGAAACTTCAAAGGATTCAAGAAAGTGCATCGCACAGTAAACATCTAATAATCTTAATTGCAACTTCGATCAATACCCATCTTTTCATTCACTGTAGCCTACTACTTACTACTAAGTCGTAAACATGGAGCATTTTATCATTCATAACCTTTTGTAAAAAATCAATGATTTGGACTGTATTCAGTGGCCATTTTATCAAGAACTTTTGGGACAGTTGTAGCACTACAATTACCTCACATTGATATTGACATCCAGAAGCTTTAATGATAAGCAAAGTTTTTATTTTTCTTTTATTATACTATTTTTTTTATTATGTCTGTTAGTCTCGATGATAGAATTTCAAGTACTGATATAACAATAATATAGCTTTCAAGTTTTACTCTACTCATCAATTGATTCTCTGCTTCTGTCTTGTCTTAATTTTTAAAAACCCTGCATTATTCATAATTGGATATTCACATAATTCAAGCTAGAGCGAGAACTATGGAAATTTTTCACATTTATTTCTCAGATTGATTGATGTCTTGGCGGGGAGCATTCATTCATCATTCAGATTTAGATTTTCCGGGTTTTTTTTCATTCAAATGAGAATATCAATTCGATTTGATTTATCTCAGATGAAACTCCCACTTTTCGGACAGAGTTTCAGGCAGGCTCTATTCCACATGAAATTTCGTTTTCGATAAAGATACATTCTCCTCAATATATATTAGCCTATTCAATATAAATAAATGATTTTAAGAGTTTCATTTAGAAACTCATTATTCTCAACTGTGAATTTGTAGGAAGTATTTAAAGAAGAGTAAGATGATGGTTTGAGCGACATAATAATCTCAGTGGAATAATGTAATTTGAGCGAACGGTCGTCCGGACGCATCTAAGGAAAGGCTTCCCCACCATTTTCTGTTTGACAGACTGTGTTGTAATTTCATGAGCAGAGCAGGGGGAAACAGCATTTGAATAGCGATTACCGCCCCAGGCAAGTGACCTCGCCGACCCCCAAAGAGTTTCTTCACAACGATTTGCTTACTCTACCGTCATTAATGCCATTACTAGTACTGGTCGATTTTGAAATACTGTATCTTTCTTTCTATAGTAACCGAAAAATTACATTCGCATTATAGTCGTGAGAAAACCGCTACAGTTTTCAGATCAGATCATGATAAGAAATGGAGTAGGATACTTTCTACTCCTTGAACTAAACCAAACTGATAATAACGTGATCTGGGCTGTTTATATTACTAAGCTAATCATGCTGAGGAGACTGTATTATTATGAGTCACAACGAACTGGTTACAACGATTCACATACGCAAACTTTTCATAATTTTTTTGTGTAACTTTAAAGCTGATATTGGGAATTAGGATAGTTATCCAAATTGAATAGGAAGACTAGATATTGACAAACCACTGATTTATATGGTTTTAAGTCTTTTTATTCAATAAGAATTGACACGCCTGACAATATCAACTTGACTTTCACGTTATGGATCGAATGATCTGTTTATTTAATGTTGATTTATTCATTCTTATTAAAAGCACATTAACTCGTATTTATAAGGGCACAAGGATATGATATCCTATGATTTGTCCTCATAAGACAAGAATAGAAAAACATGAGCATAAGTTGATTGAAGCGAGCCCATCAAGTGCTCTAAAGTTTTCTTAAATTCCAAATTTTCCAGTCTTGGATTAGTGTTTTGACCTGTGTTTTAGTGCTCTCGGATTTTCTAAATTGTAAAGGACTTCCCGAAATCTAAATTACAGTGAAAATAATCAATACTTTTATCATGTTTCCTATTGGCGAAACATGGTTATGTTGGCGAGGTGGAATTACCTTTTGGTCTCCCCACCAAATAAAGCCATACGCTAATAATAATATCAAGTGAGCATAACAAGGATATGTAAGGGAGAAAAATAAGGAGGAGTAAGTAGAGTATTCAACAATCAGTAATTAGAATTAGTGAAGAATAAGAATGAATAATGCAAGTTTAATTTTCAATCCAGGTGCCTACATGAATAGATATACTCAACTGTTATCTGTAGTGGCATAAGCCGAGAGTGATGAGATGAGCATTGATTCCTGGGTTCAATCTCAGTTGTCGACACAGATTTTGAAACAACCGCTTTCGAAGGTGACGTTGTGCCGTCGATTCCAACTGCCCAAAAAACAGTTTTCATCTCTCATCTTCACCCCTCTCTTCAATCCCGCTAATACAGCCCCCTTTAAAAATCTATTTCTCAATTAGTGAATCAGCTAATAATTTGTATACTACTATCCCAATGAAATTTTGATTCTTGAGTTTAATATTTTATACTGAATAATTTGATATAAAACATTTTGTTTCTGGGCTCTCTTCAAGAAGTGTTGTTTGTGATATACGTTCCTACGGGTATGTGGTCCTGATATCACTTTAATACTTGTGTGAAATAGCTGAAGTATGTGTGAAACTGAGAAAATGAAGTATGATAATCAACGTAACAAATAAAACAAAAGTCCATTATTTGGAAAACTCTCAACATTTAATTTTATTATAGTCTCAACTTTTCCATTTACATGTGTTTCACATTAAAGTTGATGCAACTAAAGGAAATGAGAAACAAAAACACAATATAGTAATGAATTACATAAATAAATAAATAAATTTCAATAAACCTTTCTCGATTGATATTGAAACAAATTTAATCCTTGCAATCAAAACCAGAGAAAAAGTGTAAAAGAATAATGAACAGGAAGGAGTACAATGCAGTACACCAAGTATTCAGTTTGAATGTTGTTCTGTTTATTGGGTTAAAGATATTTATATTCAGCAATAGCGCTCTTATCTCTAGAGTCGGCATTCGTTTTTCTGTCGTATAGGCAGCCTCTTACATTCCTCTTACTTTATTTACTTCCCACTATTTTTCTTGATTGCTCATGTGTGTTCTGTATGTAGATCTGGTTATGTTCTACGCCGCACTTATTTTTGTGGTGGTTCTGTACACGGATTATCTTCTTTCAAGAGGATGAAATTCTCTGACTTTGTGCTGGCTACCATAGTGTGTTCAAATCCTTCCTTGGAACGGTAACTACTTGTTGATAAGAAGCACTTAGAGACATAGCTGTATAGCTATCAATAAAACACTCCACTATAATAATATATTCGAGCAACAGAGCTTGTTTCTGTAGACTAAATAAACCAGTTCTTTACAGATTTAGTATTTCTAATGATGATAAGGTTGATTCTTGTGCGTGGGCAGCGATCAACGAGCAACGATGATCCGAGAAGCTAATCACATCAGGCAATCGCAGACCACACAGTTTGTGAATTTTATTACCTTCAGAATGATTCCTGATTTTGCATGCGTAGTTTGCCAATACAGTATTATAAATTGATGGTATTGAATGAATCTCCATTCAAGCAAGTATTAATATGGTAATATGGTTGCAGAAACCAATAATATTGTAATAAAGTATTAAAAATCATCAGTAATAATAATAATAATTAATATTTAAATAGTTATTATATTAATAGTTATAATTAATCATTCCAACAGTAGGCCTACTTATAGTAATTGAATGTTACTTACACAGTAGAATAAAAATTATGTATGAAATTGTATAATTTGCATGGAATTTTTTATGTTTGAAGTGTTGAAATATTGCTGATAGGAGCTGTGCATATTAGAAACTTAGAATTATCCTTTCTTGGACCCGAGAGGGTTATGAATGGAAATATAAACAGCGGCCACAACAGCAATGATCAATTGTGATCAATTGGTTAGTAGTTTCATCTTTAAGTATGAGTGGATATCACTTGAGGAAAATTTTTAATTCAATATGAATACTAAATTCTCTATTGAAACATTGTAATTTATAGTTTATTTTCTGAATTGAATCAATATGTATTATTAATAACAATTTCTCCATTCTCAATTTCAAATAAAAATTAATAATGTTATAACAATACAGTACAGTGCATTTTACACATCATAATAATTATAAAGGTCTAGTTTATCTTAAATACAAGAAGTGAGCTAAAACCTAATTGCTTGAAATTGCTATCAATAATAATCATCATCAGCCAAAAACCGTTCAGTACAAACTAAAATTAAAATGAACTCGATAATCATGGTCTGGAATTTTCATGTGGTCAAGAAAGTAACTGTCTGCATCGACCTGGATAATGGGATAGTTTAACGGAGTCAAGATATCATTAGTAGAAAATCGATACAATTTTCTAGTTGTATGATTGGAATAGATTGATATAAATATAGCCACAGTTGTTATAAAATGAGAAGAAACGGTTTCTTCAAGTTAACAGTAATTTTCAAATAATACGTTGCACCTTTTTCGGTTATTCTTAAATTGTGGGAAGTTCAATAAACGGACGGACGGTGGTAGCAGTCAGACGCCAGAACGGTGTGGAATTGCTGTTGAAGTTTTTAGCTCGATCCCAAGTAGTCGGCTGCACTGCAGGCCCTTCCAGTAGTAGTGAGTGGCAAAGCCTATCTCTGGCCCAAGGGTCTGGCGCTATCGTTGTTATTACAACCCCTATAATACCGCTTATTATCTTCTTTTCGCAAACGGTAATTAACTGGAGTCCGATTCTGTTAGTTGGCAATCATTTTGCGCTATTAGCTCGGCCGAGCGAAAAAGTGCGGATTTCAAACGAAAAATAATTTTCCAGACTCAGAATAGAGGGGTCGCTGCATCCCTCCGTCGCCAGATACAATGCCTTTCTCACTCTTCTACCCTCTTTTTTCTTCATTTTCTTCCTCTCTCTCTCTCTCTCTCACACACACTCTTTCTCGTGTATTTTGTTCTCTCTCCTCTCTCTATCTCTGCGAGAAAAATATTGTGTATATTTTTGAGCCGAGTCAAAGGAAGCCTTCACAGGCGTTCAACGGAAATAATTGCATTTTTTCCAATGTATCGATGGCCAGCAATCGAACCTAGCTTTAAGCTCCATAAAGCTCTTCCATTTCTTCCACACAATCGATGCCCTGCTTTTTACGATCCCATCCGAAATACAAAGTTTACCTTCTGTCTGGCCTTATTACCGGTTACCTATTTTCTCAACAATTGGAAAACTTTACCATGGGAACTTCAGTTTCACGGAGTTTTCAAGATGCTTCCGACCTGGTAATTCTAGTACACCTTCGCAAATTGAGTAATTTCACCGTAAATAAACAGACTGTAGCTGGTTGAGTGAACTATTTACTTGTGGATGCTCAACTGACAGACCTTATTCCTTTGTGAAATGAAGTAATTTCATTGAATGTTTATCCCGAAATGATTTTGTTCTCCTTATAAGCTGACAGGACGGTTTACGTTTTACTCCAGTGAATCTTTCTAACAATAATAGTAAAAGCAAAATTGGCACAAATCATTGAGAATTTGAAGTTATTTGTCATCGGAAACTCTTGACTCACCAAACAGCCTTTGAAATTTCATTAGATTCAGATTTTAGCAATCATTTATGTGTGTCACCCTATGAAAATATGACAATCATTCATAATTCATCATTATCAATATTACCAAAGAATGCAATAATAATTCTTGTAAATGAGAATTCTGATTTGATTAGTTGTCAGCTTCACGATTTTATATTGTTAGGAGATTGTATTCGTACATTGTTGAATTTGGCTGCAGAAATAAAGAACTTATTATGCAGTTTTTCTGTAAAGAAATGAAACTGGAGTGAGAGCAAGGTGAAGAGTAGCCTATCTTATGTTCATATTTGAACTACCAGGTGGTTGAGACTCATAACATGCCAGTGGGCTTAGCCCCTTTATTGACAATGCAAATCCTGTCAAGCCAAGTGTTTACAATTGATAAGAGGCTATAATGACGTTTGATGGTGCCGCTATCTCTTGCCGGCAGCCGTAAAGCTCGGTCAGGCTTTGAAATTGTCGAACTGATAACGTTCAACGATCTTGCTTCCACTTATATTTTACAACTCGCTGTTACTTTTGTTCCAGGCTGCATAATAAATCCTCACACTGCTGAAAATGATCCATGTTATAATAGAATATTTATCCAAGAACTCAATTAAAAATTCAGTTTCCAAATTTACAGAAATTTCATTGAACAGAACTCGAATAGAATTTACAGAGGCTCATGTAACAAATTGCTTGTAATTTCTTCAATTGGAAAAATTTGGAGGCTTCTAAATTACAATATTTACAATGATTTCCATAAATTATGACTTTTTTGGCCAAGTTGTCTTTGCAATATACTTGAAGATTTTTTCCATAGCTTTATTCAAGAGAGATAAATAATGGGTTCTTCCAATACCATTAGTATCCATCAGTACAATAAACATGAATTACTCAACTCGAATCCTCTAAACTCTGTTGATTGGTTTGAAGACTATCGTCATGATGACGATGATTGACAACCAACTCTCAGTGATCTGGAATCAAACTACAGCAGTATAAGAATTTCTGATTAAAAATAATGAAAAGATTAATAGTCGATGGATTCATGGATTCATGGATTCTTCAAACTTTCTGAAGTTATGAAAACATCCAATTTGGTAGAAATTGGGTATTAAAAAAGTATTCAACTTCTAAAAACAATAATCCAATTTGCAGTTTCAGTAATTAAAATATGATATGCATTGTCTTATATCATTGAAAATCATCAAGTCATGTCCAGGTTTATCTTTCTGTGAAGCTGATATAGAATATAGATTATTCCTACCCTAATTCCATTGTTTTTGTGAAATGATAAACAACAAACTTAATGACTGTGGAATAATTTTTGGTGCTTCACTAATAAGTCTCCGTCGTTTATATAATTATTATCGCTGACTTCTCATCCTCCCCATCTAATCTAAAAGTGGCTTCTCTTCCCTTTTTTCTCTGAGTAATTAGGAAGTGAGCAAATTGTGATGATTTGGAAGTGGCGCTGAAGTGGTGATGCTGCTGACACACGAGCGTCTTTCAACGCAGTCAACCAGCGTGGCAAATTGGAATGACTAATTTCCACGCCCTATTGATTTTGTTTTGGCGTTCTCAGACGAACAGACTCTGTATAAAATACTGTAACACATTGGAATGCGGGCAAAAGTCACTCCTGTCTGCATTGGACTAACAGATTGCTCTGGAAACACATCTGGAAGCTATGAGCTGTGACTGCTGCGTGCAGGGGTCAAACCCCAAGACCAAACAAATCACATTTTGTTTCCAAAGAGTTCAAGCCGCCACTCGATAAGCCCCGATTAGGGGTGTCAAAAATACTTACATAAAACTGTCAGACCTGCAGTCTACTCACACCAACTCGTGCAGGTGAGGTGACTTGCTAAAATATCTATAAATTGATCAGAAGACGTTTTTATGTTCTTGTTTAAACTATAGAACGATATTTTTGTAAGTTTTAGGGTAAACTGTAGGGTCGTTCAATATATCAGCCTGAAATGATCTATAAAGTTGGTCGTTTATGGTTCCTCAAGTACTGTAGGGTACTTAGGGGAAGAGTTGATATGGATAACAGACTATAGGTGGTCTCTCCGTTTAAAAAATTGAGGCACGTCAAAAAAAAAATTAATATTTATCAA
Source organism: Sogatella furcifera (assembly GCA_017141385.1). Taxonomy (NCBI): domain Eukaryota; kingdom Metazoa; phylum Arthropoda; class Insecta; order Hemiptera; family Delphacidae; genus Sogatella; species Sogatella furcifera. The sequence goes on along the minus strand of CM029548.1, from coordinate 31,661,877 downwards.
CTAAAAGACTTACAATAAGCAGCAATAGCAAAGCTGCTTTCAAGCTTGAATATTGAAATTTTCGGGTTAGGAGCGAACAATAGTAAAAAAATAGAATTATGAAAAAAAACTTCTGTAGAAAATGGTGATTTTTATTTGCACTGTCTATTCAGAACCTTCTATGACTGATAGGATATAACCTTTGATAGCCTTTTTCATGTATTGGCAAGTATCAGAAATATCAATATATGATATTGATATTATGATATAATATAAGCCTATTATAATCAAGTTCATCACTACCGACAGTACAAACTCGGATCTTATTCTAAAATATTCTACTCTGAATGAGTTTTACAATCATCATCCACTTTCCTCACTACAGGTTTTGAAAAGCAGGTTAATTATGCAGGAGGTAAGCACAGTTTGAAGCCATGCTCTCAATCCAGAGAAGTATAGGAAAACATTTGGACAGAATTGAGATCTATCAACATTTGGAATTGACAACAATAATAGGCTATATTATGTGGATTGTAAAGTGAATTTGATTTATCATTCCAATTCAAATTGAATCTAAGTAAGAACCAATTTGGAAACCTGAAAAAGTGATGTCAGCTATTAAATTAGCAAAATTTTAAATTTGAGTTTCAATGTAATGGGGACTGTTTGAAACTCCACTATTTGACAAATGTGACACGAACAGGAGCTTTAGGCCTTATTTTTTGTAGGTTCTCTTTTCATTTGTAATGAATGAACTTCGACGAACTAGACGCCTGTACAGTGTTGTATCTGAAGGCCAGTGGCATGTTTCGTCCTTTGTAGCTTTCCGAGGAACCGTCTACCTGAAAACAATGCCAGTCTCGAAAGCTACCGTTGCATTTCTGTTCAGTGCGTATGGCTGTATTGTTTCAGGACTGGAAATTTTTGACAGCCAGGCTACAAATGAATTCATCAGTTGGAAAGTAAAAAGGTCGCGACGAATCACACCAATAAAAGTTTGGGACGGGCCGTGCCCCTCACAAACAAAACGAGTTCCCTAGAACAAAGTGCTTGTCCCCTAGAACAATGCAGCGAGCAAGAATTGCTTTACGGTAGTTGAAGACGTTTTGACCTGCCACCAGTCAACACCAACAGGCTTCCAATGATTTACTGTCCTCATATCAGCGACTGTCCCTTCTTCAGTGCTCCTCTTTCTTTGGCTTGCCTTTTAAGATGCCGCGAAACGAATTGCTAGCTTCAAATATTGTCCGGAGAGTTTGTTCGACTGGACGAGTACAGGATATTGTCAAGAAACCGATTTTCTACGCATAGCCCTTTCAAACTATCAGGAGAAAGCATTTCTGAGGAACACATGTGAAAATGTTTGCAGTCTATTCAGTACTACAGTCAACTACAATTTCTATACTCTTTTGTCATAAGTATAGCTAAAGTGTATTATTGTTATGAATTTCAAAAGAAAGTTTCTTTCATTTTGTCTTCAATTCAACAGAATGTATTTTATCTTTGAAAACTGCTTCAAATAGGAATGGAAAGTTTGCTTTTATAGAAAAAGACATTCAATTTGATTTGAATGCACTCTTTAAACTTTTCCATATTTTTTTAGCAATAATTCGATTGCTCATTCATCAACACTCATCTAATATATTCAATGTCATTTATTCTATTTAAGTAAATTTTCAAATTTCTTAATTTATAAACAAAAATTTCAAATTTATAAATCAAATTATAGTTTCAAGGCATTTGAAACCTCAACAAATAGAATTATTTCAATTAGCTCACCCTATCCAACAGTGAAAGGTGGAATAAAAATGGAAGAATTCTTCAGATATTGCAGTTAACTAATACAACTGCTGAAATATAATAATAGTTATTATCAAAGAAGCCTGAATGAATATAAATCAGGATTTCTTATATTGCAATAATATTGAACGAAGAACTGAGTAGCACAGGGAACTCGTTGAGTGAAACTGCCCAAAAAACTGTACCCAGACCGGGTGAACAGTTTCACTCAACGAATTTCCTCCGCTACTTAGATCTTTGTTCAATACTGAATTTGCAAAAGCAGAGGTCCCTATAATTTTATTAATATTTTTATATCGGTGATAAAGCTTTCTGGAAGTATGTCCAATGGAACTTTTCTCACTACTTGGAATAAGCCTTGAAATAAGTATTCCACATTCCTCTTGAAAAACACTCCATGTAATGCATTCTGATAAAAATTCATAAATTACAAGTATAGTCTGACCAAGCAAAGAAGAGCCTCAGGCAAGATGGGAAAATGATTCCAGCTTGGCCAATATTGGTTCAAGAATTATAAATGTGGTCCTAATAGTAGATGAAGTTGTTTCCTACAATTTGAAATCAAATTGATAATTTTGAACCAATATTGACTGAGCTTGAGTCGTTCTCTTATTTTGGCAGAGGTTCTTCTTTGCTTGAACAGACTATAGCTAATGTCTGTTATTATAAGTAAGATTTATGTGGACAACTTAAAAGGAAAATTTGGAGAGTATTAAAGTGTTTGGCGGCTAGAAAGTTCAAGAAGCTAGTGAAAAAATAATGTTATTTGATCAATTACAAAATAATTATCACTGGCGGCTCGTACCGAAGAAACAGGTGAAGTGCCCGTATCTTCAACTGTAGGCCTACAGCACTTCACCTGTTTCGTGGGCACGAGCCGCCAGTGATAATTATGTAATTGCAAAAAAAAGCTTTTATTATCATTTGAGGTTGGAAGTTTTAAAACTGGAGCTATGTTATTACGTATAGTTGGTGAATATGATATACGAGTATAATACTGAAGATCATGGAACAGCTATAGTATATGAAATTATTATCACACGCCTCGATTAAAAAGATTTTATGAGAGTATGTGACATTTTATATCAAAATCTATGTCTTATGAATGAAATATTTAGTCAGAACTCTGGCTTCTAGTCAATATTCATCATTTCTTATCAAGAATTTCAAGTACTAGTATGTAATAAGTTGATAATATGTAATAAGTTATGTGAATATTCAAAGTTAAATACTGAAGTAATCGAAAATAGCATCTAACAATCAATTGTATGTAGGGTGTTGGGTTCAATATAATACAACCAGACATCGAATCTACGTGATAGAGAAGAAATCAATAACATTAAACATTGAAGAAAATCATTATTATTGATTATTATTAAAATATACACTTTCCTCTATCACTATTAGATTTCATTTATATTATCGATAGATGTTTAGAACTTCTTTATATTGGATTTAATCAGTTCATCGAATCCTCTCTGCACTTACAAACCAAAGGTTTGCCCAAAGCAAAAATTAAATGAGAGAGGTCATTCACATGAGAGATAGAATAATGGAAGCATTGTGCTTTCATTAATAGTGAATGCATTGCTGAGTGAGATAACCTTTTTGGGTTGAGATTGTAGAAGAATGCCTGCAGAAAGGCTGAACCCCTGAATACATTGCACAATAGTGAAATGGATTGAAATTCTACTAAGTTTCCAAAAACCCTTGAAACTTGAGGTCTTCGACCCCTGGTCGACGCTGCATCCACATTGTAGAGAAACTGCAGGTTGATGAACTGTGTTTTATACTTGGCGGAAAGGGAATATAAAAGAAAAGAGTACATTGTGGAGACAGGTCTCTTGTATTCTGCAACGTAATGGGTTTGGTTCCTTGTTTGTCTGCCAATCTATGCACTTTACACTGGCATTTCCACATGAACCTATTCAGAACTCAAAGAGAGATTAAAATCAGAACCAAAGTTAGGTTCAACAAACTTCAGCTTTGGAAGAATGGAATCTGCGAAACTCTTTGAAAACCGACTTTTTGAGTCTCCATTAAAAACATCAACTTCCCAACTTTGGAAATTAAGTTTCAAACCCAATGGAAAGCTGTCATAAATCAACATCAAACTCTAGTAAATTAAATAATATTATGAATGTATTTTGTTATTTTATAACAGAATAAAAAATAAATAGAATTGATTGGACGAGTTTGAAATATTTCATTTGTGTTGGGTCTCTAATGAAATGCTTAAGGCACCAGTCAACAAAATAAGAAAGTAGATTTTTATTCATTTTCTCATAAATTTCAACATGATTTTGATAAATCTACTCATTATCAATTGAATAATCAACATTTTTTTGAAAGAAGGCCTATAACCCAAAACTATGCATTTCCAAAAAAAGCAGAATTTGTTCAATTTGGGAGTTCCTCAATATGAGAATTCTTCAATTCGATGCTACAAAAAATCAGCACAAATATATTTACTATTTGACAATGTTTCAAATTATTTGTTTTGAAAGATATTCCTATTATATGGGAAAAATTTGGTTGGCAAATAATTGGTTTAATTCTCAGTGTTCTATTTCCAAGCACCCATCCAAAATTCAAGTACTCCAGCTATAACTTGGATCCAAAGTAAGAATCCAATCCAGATTTTATGAATCCGATATCATCAACTGGAAAGTTTATTAATATATTGCGGTATTCAAGTGCAGATTCATCTCATAAGAATTATATTCTAACAAACTTGCAATAGCATCAAGAAAACATTTTGGTTTGAATTTTTTAAGTTTTAATGAATATTCAGAAATATTTTCAATTTAAAGTGTTAATTTGGCTTTCAAAACAACCATCCTGGTTTTTAAATCAATAATTTTTCCATGAATGTGTTTTTAGAGTGAAAATTGTGTGAGTGAATACTTCAAAGAAACATAACCTGAATTTGGACATTTAAATATAAATTGGAACAGAAGATGTTTGGGGCGAATGCCTGTATTTTTGTTCCTCTTATTGTATAATTGTAATCAAATAAATGAATCAGTTATAATAATGAAAAAGGTTAGCTTGATCTTCTACAATAACTTTTTCTCATGGATTGAACAATCAATTCATCAGCCTCTTCACTTCAATAATTGAATTTTGGAGTCAACTTTAAGCAGGACAATATTGTACAATATACTGATACCATCTGTTCAGGTACAAATCCTTGATACAGATGTCTGCTAATGGAAGTTGCTAGTTATGATCCATTTGGCTGCCGTGTTCGCGATAAGGTGAGTAAACACTACTATACAGCAACCACATTAATGTCAGGAAAGCAAGAGTTGACATCTGCTAAGCGAATTGTCGCAATAGGGTGGGGTGATGGCTTAGCGCATAGCCTTTCTCTGAATTATTGTAATTCCTGAAAAAATGTGCTATCAAAATTTTGTAGCTATTCATTTTACTTACTTTTCAAATGTTACTTACATCAGATTGTTTCACTGGGGAAAAATGAACAAAGTTACTTTCACTTCCAAGATCAAATGATATCTAAAACTTCAATATTCAAGTAAGACCTTATCTATATGATTTTTATAATATTATGATGTGATTATGAAGACTCGATTAGATGCAGAATTTTTCTTTATTTAAAAAATTCATAACTATATCTGCCTGTCTTATGCATAACAGGATAGAATATTGGTGGCTCGTTGGCTCGCGAGTAATAACGCGCCGGTCTTGAGGACTCGAGTTCAACACCTGAACGGGGCGAAATTCTTTTACCACAGTACAATCACATAAAAACGGTCGCCTATTTCGGAGGACATTAACTGACAGATTGGACTGATCAAATTGACTGATTGAACTAAAAAAATGAACTAATGAGATGGACTGGAAAAATGAACTTATGGAATGAACTGACAGAATAGACTGATGGAATGAACTGACAGAATGGAATGATGAAATGAACTGATGCAATGGAATGATGAAATGGACTGACAGAATAGACTGATGAAATGAACTGACAGAATGGACTGATGAGATGAAATGAAAAAATTAATTTATGAAATGAACTGATGGATTTGTCTTGCAGAATGGACTGAAAAGATGAACTGATGAGAAGGACAGAAAAAATGAACTGATGGGATGAGCTGACAGAAATGGAATGATGAAAAACTGACGCAATGGAATAATGAAGTGAACTGACAGAATAGACGGATGAAATGGACTGACAGAATAGACTGATGAAATTGTTTGTTTGTTTGTTTATGAGGGTGAAGCCCACATAAGCTCATAGGCTTGTGCGTGGGTAATGAAATGGATGATAGATGACGACTACTTTTTAGGTAGTCGGGACCGACGGCTTATCGTCTCCTCCGAAAGACGGGGTGGTCGTATCTAAGTGATTGTGCTGTGGTCAAAAATTGTTCTCCGCTTGGGATTCGAACCAGGGGCCACCTGGTTATCAGACCGGCGCTTTATCACTCCTCCAACGAGCCACCAATGACTGATGAAAATGGACTGATGAAAAGAACTGACAGAATGGACTGATGAGGTGAACTGAAAAAAATGAACTGACAGAATTGACTCATGAAATGGACTGATGAGATGGACTGAGACAATGAACTTATGTAATGGACTGACAGAATTTGAATGATGAAATGAACTGATGCAATGGAATAATGAAATGGACTGACAGAATAGACTGATGAAATGGACTGACAGAATGCACTTATGAAATGGACTGACAGAATGGACTGATGAAATGAACTTACAGAATGGACTAATGAGATGGACTGAAAAAATGTACTGATCAGATGGACTGAAAAAATGAACTGATGGAATGGACTGACAGAATAGAAAGATAAATGAAGTTACGAAATGAATGAACTGAGAGAATGGACTGGTAGAGTTAACTGACAGAATGGACTGGTAGAGTTAACTGACAGAATGGACAACTGACAAAATGGAAAGATGAAATGGACTGAAAAAAATGGATTGAAAGAATGGACTGATAGGAATGGAAGATAGGATGGACTGAATAAATGAACTGATAAAAAATACTGACAGAATGGACTGATACATTGAATGTACACAATCCGCTAATTTTGGAAAAACATATTAAAAAATTCCCTCTTCTGTGATTGGTTGAAAATCTGGAAAGTTCAGATTACTTTACCCACTAGTGCGTAATAGTATTTTAGACACTCGTTTGAGATTGGCCCATTTTAGAAACTCTATTCAGTGTGTAAAAAGCACTTTTATAGCTATCTGTAGGAAATAAATAATATTGCTCCTTCAAAATTCGAAAAATAACAGATTTATCAAGTTAGGAAGAATTTAGGAAATCCATGTGAAATCTGATAAGGAATCCATGAAAATTACTTCAAAAATATACAATGTGAACCGTCATTCGATTGTGACTTCTACTCTTCTAATTATCCAAATCCAGAATGAGCCTATTGATCACTTCAATAACAGTTGACCATATTGTAGATCTAAATATTTATAACTCCCCCACTTCACAACTCCTCGGCAATCACCCATCACTTTCATGTTGTATACGATATTTAAAACATATGAAATTCTAATCTGACAACATGACTGGGATGTTTGATATTCAGATGTATTGGGCGTGGTTTGAATCAGATGGAGAGATAGCGTAATGCGGAGGGTGGTAGCCGGGTTCAAAGTGTAACTTGAGGGTTGCAGGGAGGAGTAAGTGAGGGCTGGTGGAGGAGGAGGAGGAGGTTGAGCGGTAGGAAGCGTTGGAGGAAGACGAAGAGAGGTAGACAATTGACTTCTCGGATCCTTTGATCTGGATTTGCTGCTATGAAAGCCCCAAGCGCTGCACCTATCTATGTAGTGTGTACTCACCGGTGAAGCCAGTCTCCCACTGAGATGCTCATTTACCGGGTAATCGAGTTTCACTGAATTCGGCGCTGAATCTGTTATGTCGTCTTCTTCGGGGTCTCCGTCAGGACAATCTGAATGTCCAAACGGACCATCTACAATCAACTCATCCCCAATGTTATCCAGTTCCCTTTCCAATCCCATCCTGTCAATGAATGATCGATCACATTATAGCATAGCTTGTACATATTGTACAATCAATGTGATATAATGGTAGTCTCTCTATGTTAAGATCGTGAATTTCAGATAAATTCTCTTCATGAAGGCGTTGGCAAGTGACTAATATTGTAAAAACGTTCAAGAGAAGTTGGCAATTGCACCAAGGCTACTATAATAAAATGTGTTATTAGAACTTGAATATATGGTTCAGGATTTACTTCAAAAATTCTGATAGCATTTGCGATGCAGTATAATATTATGAGCAAGAGATACTATAGAAAGTGTTCAGGAGAAATCAATCAAACTTCTAAGGCTATAATCCTAATACAAAATACTTTGAAACATGCATTAAAACTTTGGAAGTTGAACTGTCGGTCCAAAGATGCTTAGTTTCAGAAACATTGCATACATTTCATAGAATCTATAATTTTATAATTTGGCAGAGCTCCATGATTGTACTGAAACTGAAATTTAAATTACAAAATTTTTTGCTACCGGAACCGGGTAAAAGTAAGTTCACTGTTTATTGAGATAATAAGCAGAGTTTACTAGAAAAATTAATTTTAAAGCAACTTCAATGTTTTAAGTATAAATAGCAGAAATATTTATTAATGAACAAAATATTTTGTTTAATGTATGGAACTAGCAGAAAATGCACTCTGAAGAAATATCACTTGTCTACAACTCACTAAGCCTATAAGACAGAGACAAAACTTGGAATGTAGGCTATTAAAAATCAGTATAATGTAGGTATTATGATAAAAAATGAATTTGATATCATTCTAAATGTTATAAAACCAATATCTTGATAACGTTGGTTCTGATTACAATAGCTACATAATAAATTAATGAATAATTATAGTATGAATCTTCTAGTAAGTTCGGTTTGCGGTATTATAGTGGTCGTGTTGCAGTTTATTCTTTTGTACTGTTTCTACTATTATGTGGAAGGCGCTGGATAGTCTGTACCGCAATAATTCTACTTCATGCGTGCGAAGCACTGTACTGTATCTCACGATAAGTAGCTAACTGTACGATTAATTCCTGATACGAGACAAAGTTATAAAGTGAAATTATAAAGTTATGCTGATACTTCCATCCAGTTTTGAAAAAAATAATAAAAAATTCGTAATAAGGAGCTCAAAACTGGATGTTTTAAAGATTGATTATAAGCTTCGAGTATTAATTTCTTTACTAGAACAAAACTCATGTTAAGATTAATCTTCTTTTCATCCTGAACATGTGATGAAATAGGCTTCCAGGCCGGAGTGAGCATGTACTGCATGTACTGTGAGCACTGTAAAATGCTGACTATTCCTCAATTTTCAGAAAAGTTTTTCTAATAACAAAAAGATTTTTGAAGCCTTACAAATAACTGATTTTCCCGGATTCTATTGTTTGGAGGTCATATAATCAGAGGTACGTTGATTTTCTAATACGACATAATTGTTATGAAGAGATTTACAGATTTTCAAAGTACTGTATTTGAGTGATTAGACGTCTCTGAAGATGCCTTTTATGATTGCTCCACTTGTGAATGAAAATACAGATTTTATAACAATTGATTATCATGAGCTTGAATAACCAAGGAGCTCGAGATTAGAATGAATCTGGTAGCTACTTGAAATGTTTGAGATTTCTCTGCTGTGATAAATTATTGCGCAATGCTGTAATAAATCGTGTTCTCTGTTCAGTTTTCGTCAACAATACCCTAGTGTTGCACTTATTGTAAAGTATGTAGGATTTGAACAGATTATGAGTTCATAGCGAGTAATTCTATAAAAAAAACTTATCTGTAGAAAAAAATATTTTTACAGATCTCTTTGAGTTTTCAACATCTTCTCATAGAAAGATAGAGCTTGAACAAGTATGATATATTGAATAATTATCAAGAATTGATAGAAAATGAGGATGACATTACAGTACAAGAAAATTGAATTATTTTAGAAAACATTAATTAAAACAATACAAAGGAGTTCATTTACATCGATATCGTCTTCATTACCCCTCAATTCTGATGGTTCATCTCCCAAATTCCACTTCCTTGAATACTATCACGCTCCCCAGTTACGATGTAGAGGCTTTGTCACAATATTTGTAACACTAAAGACATCCAAATGATTCAACAAACCATAAAGAGTGTGCCTACAACACAATAGATCTTTGTGAGCCTGGAGCCTGCTCGATTTCGTTACGGAGACGTTTCCCACGGCCGTTGTCTTTTTGTCGTCACTGTATTCACTGTGACTGTAGCGAATTTAAAGAGGCATGTAACAGGCTTGTCAGCAACGTTTTCTGGTGAGAAATTACTGTAAGTTACAATTTAAAATGGATTGTGAAATTAATGTTTTATTGGAACGTTATTTTAATTGTGAAGTTGAAAAATATTAAAAAAAGAGAAAATAACTGAATCCAATGACTATACTGTACAGCATAGAGGGGGGGGTTTTAGGGCTGATCATCCAGAGAATTCAGATCAAGTAAAAATTAAGAGGTACATTACTTCATATCAGTTGCTAGGTATCATGAAATAGTTATAATAGTTTCAAATCACTGCTTGTTCACCACATCTATACAATTGTACGAAATAACTTAATTGTGGAATCAAGGTAAAGGTATAGGACCTCTAATCTCATCATTGTATGAATTCCTCTCATCACACGTACAAGGATGGGAATCATGTCTTCAGAAGGAAAGCTTCAATTCTACAAAAATTGCTTTAACAACACATTATTGCAGAGATTCATTCATATGTTCATATTCCCTTCGTTTTATCGCAAGCTATCGATCATCTGTAAAAGCATAAGTTAATTGCAGATTAATGATGGAGATAAAAATGAGTACTATATTTTTATAGAACAGTACTATTACTCGGTAAAGACCACCTAGTGATCGCTTTGTGTACAATGGATTCAGCCCCGTTTTCAACTTGGTTGAAGCTGTTTATACTCGTACATTATATTTTCATGCAAAAGGGTGACAGTGTGATTCCTAAATGCGTCAGTGGTGGGGGAGGGGGGTCGTCATGGATCAATGCAGCGGAAGCTGCAAGCACAGGGGCCCAGGTAACTCGCTGCCGCTTGCGCGGATGCCCCAGATCCCGAATCCAGAGTCCCGAGTCCCGGTTGGCTGAATGCTACCTGCTTCCCGTCCGCCCCTGCCTCCTTCCGTTCCAGCTACCCTCGATTGCCCGGGAATCCTGCAAGCGCTCCCCCGCCCCTACCATCACGCTCAATTGAATACAATCTCCACCAATCACAGTCAAGCTGCTGCGTAATTTGACCAAACGAAGTATTGTGAACAAAGGATTCAAAATTACACAATCACGGTACAGAGCAGTGTTATCCTCACAAGTCTATTATTTGAGCGAATCTAATGTAATTACATAAGTGATGAACTATGAATTTCGCTTTTTGATATTAATTTCCTCAACTTGTTTCAGATTGTGAAGGAACATAATTATAATTTTCTAATCCACTTTTAATGATTCTTTCAAGTCTTCATCCTTCAACTTACTTAATATAGGCTATATTCCACTTGTTCTACTCGTATTCGTTCATAAAAAACCTAATGTTCGCTCAACTTCAATGCAATCCGTTAACAATTCACAGATGCCCAATTTTAATCGCGGAGTGTTGCCTATCGAGAAAAATAAAAAGAATCCAGTTGAAATTTCAACATTCGTACATATGACAAATAAACTATTATAAACAAGATTGTTTTCCGCTCAATTTGAACGAAGAAAAGCACTTCCACTTCTAATTCCAATCACGGATGTTTAGGGCTCTCGTTCATCCTTATAAACATCCTCTCAAAATCTAACCAACCAATCGCATTATTTCAATTTGTCAAAGCTGAGCAAACGCTTTTAAATGACTTCCATTTAACGATTGATACAACGTCACTACTGAAACAGTGTATGTGAGTGTGATGAAATGTGAAGTTCCAAATCCAACGAAACCTAAGACACCACACTACTTCAGTATGGCAAACATTCAACTCATGTATTAACTTACAGTCAGCACTTGACTTGTCACATTAAATCGAATAAGTGTCTGGGTCTTGAAGAGGACGTCTATTTTATGTCCGCAAACTGAGAGGACCGGAACGAAAAATCTAAACATACTAATTCCTGTAAACAGAACAAGCTCAAAAATAAACAAGTTACATTCCAGAACACTGAGGATAGAAACTTCATTTTGAGGGCTTCAAGTGTTGAGTCAATCACGCGTCGTCGATAGCAGCCTGCCGACACTACGGAACATTATGTTCAGTATTAGATAGTGATATTGATTAACCATTATCAATATCAATATCAATTATAAATTGTTTACAATCTGGGTCATAACAACAGGGTTCAATGATATCTAGTGTACATAATTGAAATGTCTATGATGACAATATCTGATTGAAAAAATGCTCCTAGTAGATTTTAGAAGTATCAGCAACATGATACTTTAAATCTTCCTATCTCAATTCTACAGAAATGAATTCATTACAATTTGACTATTGAGAAATAAACAACGTAGATTTCGAATCGCGAACAACTATTCTTTTAAGGTTGTAATGGATATGTATTACATGTATTTGCTTGTAACTTATGTGGATTCTCCCAACAAAACTGAGTTCTTCTTTCTTTTGACTAGTATACTGTATTTATTATCTTTGTTTTCCTACTATAGGCTACACAAAAGGAGTAGGTATTGGCATCAAACATTAAGTTCAAGCTCTTTTGAGGAACAATGTGATACTCAATGGACTACGCATAGTTTCACGATAATCCTGTAGAGAAGCAAAAAATTTTAATGTCTGTGAAAATCTATTCGTTTAGTAATATGTTTGTGCTGTTCTTTTAAATAGGCTACGGTTCTCTATTTATATAACCTCACCATCAAACAAACCATTAAATCTTGGAGATTCCAAAATAAAATCCTCCCTGGTCTCTTAACAGTTCAATTCAAAGAGAAGTGCAGGACTATTTCCGAACACTATTGTTTGTGAGAGAGATTGCCCTTATAAAGTTTTATTGCTGTTGTGTTTTCAATGTTCTCTTGAAAAAATATTACGGTCTACGCGCAACTCCTAGATTCATTGTTTTCGAGATTATTCTTCTTGTATAAATTACATAGATACTAGAAATCAGAAATCGGAAATTTTTATTTGCAAAATTACATAGAACAAAAATTACAATAAAATGTTTTGACCTGTGTTTTAGTGCTCTCGGACTTTCTAAATTGTGAAGGACTTCCCGAAATCTAAATTACAGTGAAAATAATCAATACTTTTATCATGTTTCCTATTGGCGAAACATGGTTATGTTGGCGAGGTGGAATTACCTTTTGGTCTCCCCACCAAATAAAGCCATACGCTAATAATAATACAATAAAATTGGATTTGGTGTCACATGGGTTTGCAAAAACCTGTGCGTGACACTGATTTCTCATCATTATAGAATAAATACATTTAGACATAACTTACGCTACATAACTTACTACCTTCTAGCACCCAGCTCTCTCCTCTTTCGAGCTCCTAGATTTGTTTTTACATCTGTCAGATCAATTCTACAAGTAGAATCACCTCCTCCTTACAGTCGATACTGGCGGCTCGTGCCTACGAAACAGGTGAAGTGCCCGTATATTTTACTGTACAGCACTTCACCTGTTTCGTCGGCACGATCCGCCAGTGTGACAGTCTGACATCTATGATTTCATCGATGTTTGGGTGGTTCTTTGGCGAAATTGATAATATGAACGGCATTTCGCATTCAGTTGTTTTGCAAACCGTTCATTTGAAGGAAGTTTTGTGATCGAGTTTTGGGGGAAAATATGAGTGAGCTAATAAAGTTTCCCAAGAATACTAGACTGCCTGTCGCAGAGGAGGCCACCCAAGAGGTGTTGCAGGGGTGGTCATCCGATCAGCAAAGACTCATTTGACTAGAATCTAGGCTAACAAAAAAAATCCAGAATGTGTTTTGGAAATTTGATCTTGGTGTTCACCAACATCTTTAGATATTTTAAACTGTTTGTTTAGCAACTGGGAGAACGGTGAATTTATTAGACTTTGAACTCTGACACGTGACAGGTTTTGCGAGTCATTTTGTCTGTCGACAAGTCTGTCATACCCCTGCTCTGAGTCGCTCTTTTCTGAATCACTTGAGGATTTGATCAACTGATACTGGTGAAGATAGCCCTAATATGATCTACGATAAATATAAAATATACATTAAATTTTAATAAAATATACATTTGAATATTTCCAACAGGACCCGAGCTCAATTCCTTACCGGAGCAAAATTATTTGACCACAGCACAATCACATAGATACGGCCACCTCATCTTTCGAAGGAGTCGATAAGCCACCTAAAACGTAGTCATCATCTTTCATCATCATCATCATCCCTCTAATTACTCACGCACAAGCCTAAGAGCTCATGTGGGAATCACCCTCAGGAAACAGAAGAAGCACATACTTGGCTAGCTCTTACAAGATTTCCTTTTTGTTTGCTCATAAGCAGACTGACTCTTAGGCTGAGGCCGCACTGCTGGTGGGTAGAGCCTGGAGGGTGGAGGGTAGTTGGTAAATCTATAAAACATACACGCCATCCACAGTAATACATCGTATGAATGGTATGTGTTCAGCCGCCATCTTGAAATTTTCAAATATGGACAATATAACCTCAAAAAACAGTATGACGTCATACGATGTATTACTGTGGATGGTGTGTATGTTCTATAGATTTACCAACTACCCTTCCCGCTCTACCCACCGACAGTGCGGCCTCAGCCCTACAGTAACATTTTTTGAGAACAGCAATGCACATATTGCACAACAAGTATCTCCAATGAACCTTTAAGGCGTCTCCCATTCTGATACTGACCTTTGAAACATCTTCCTCCTGAACAGGCGAAAATTACGATTCTGATACCTGAAAAATCATGAATAGAGAACAAAAATTAATTTTATGACTATTAATTTGAGATTGATGATCATCCTCATGAATTGTTACAATAATAATAACAAACCATTAGATAACCAGTATTTTCAATTTTGCAAAAAATCATCACGGTTCTTGGGACTCTGGTGTATAGTACATGATGTTCAGAATAACTACGTACATTCGGAAATCCGGTGGTGCTCATTAGTGATGATCAGCACTACAAAAACTGATTCGAATTCTTCTGGCGTATGAATGTGAGTCACAAACTTACTAAAGATTTTATTGGTCGCCTCAAAGTGGTGCTATTAGTCTCTTTTCACCACACGCAATAGAAGCGGCGTGTGCAAGAGTTTGCAGAGCTGATCAGCTGAAGAGAAGCCTTGGTTTAGATGGGAGGATGCACTTTGCAAGCGGTGTCATCGCGACTTGTTTGTATCTAAGCGTATCAGCCAGCGCCGGCAATAAAAACATCCCATACAAAATGCCAATCAATATTGAAGGGACATCAGGAAGGACACAGCACACGGTAAACACAGTGTTGACTATGACTGTGACTGGACCTTCCGTCATAAAGCTGCAGCCACTTAATTAGAACGAGCGCTACTTTATCGCTTCTAAGTCAACAGAGTGCGGCCTCAATTTGGCGAGCTCGTAAGTCACAGCTCATCGGGTCCCTCGTAAATCTGTTTATATCATTCCTGCTTATCAGGGTCGCCCTCGATTCTCCTTTCAGCCATGGATTTCGAGGGGTTGCTGAACACACAACTAAAAATAATAGCGAATGATAGTCAAGAATTTCATTTAATAGGACCAATAGAAAAGATACATTAAAAAAAAACATTCAGAAATCTTGCGCCACTCCTACTTAAAAATCAATTTGACCTAAAACTCAACGCAATTTTTATTTTTATTGTTATGACAAAATCCAAAAGTTGAAAGAAGAATGACAATAACGTTGAAAAATGGAAATTTATTGTTATTGATTCGATTCTCATCTGATTTGCTGATTCTGTGTACTTTATCAGTGGACTATGCTATGATATAGCAAAACATATATTTCTATTTATTGATATTTGCTATACGAACAGTATCACCTTGGGTTTAGTTGCAGGAGGTGGGTGATAACAAGAGAATGTCACCTCATTGTCAATAATTTCGTAGCCGAAAATAATTTATGTTGTCATAGATATAGTATTTTGGCAGTAATTATTCGTAGTTACCCATCAGGTAGAATGTCTTAGAGTTACTTATTACTTATTACTCTGGCTGATTCAGATCCATATTTTATAGAGAAGTGATAATAACTCTTACATTGATCTTGAATAATTAAGATGAATTCTGATATTCAGGTCACACTTCCCTCTCAAATATTGATTATCTTTTCACCGCATTCTATATTTCATCCGTGAGATTTGTTGATCTTATAGAGAAAAGCTCTAGGATTTTTGTTAAAAGAAGTACATCACTTTCAAATTAATTTTTTTCGTTAATCATTTTTGAAATCAATGTTTTTACTAAACATTATTATTAATTTTATTAATCATTTTGAAATCAATTTTTTTCTAATAAACATGGATTAATTAATTAATTCCAGGTCTATTCATAATACTGAAAAATATTTTATTGTTTTTAACTGCTATGTGATTCTATAAAATCATGAGTGTGGACACTTTAAAAAGAGAAAATTTTAAAACCTGCAATGATGCAATGAAGATTTTCTACGACATTCTCTTTAATGCGCTACATTGATTAAGAAACTCATTCACAAATCACAATGAAGGGTATACTGTGATAATGGATATGAGAAGAAAACAGAAATAAACTTTTGAAAGAACTACACGCTTTAATAGGCTATATTAGATTACGCGTGAACTAGAGACCTACATTTTAAAGTGTTTCAAACCCTATTGTTTCAGCAGGAGAATAATAGTAAACAGCTCTTTGAAATAAAAATAAGCCATGTCTGGGACTTTTATTTTTGTCAAAAGACTTTCGATGTTCTAGAAACACTTTCCCAGGCTGTGCCAGTCATGGACGATTGTAATTTGTGTTAGCATCAAGCGTAGAGGGTGGAAATTCGTAGAGAATGCATCGACAAACAAAACGAAAACATCAAGAACTGTATTCAAAACAATTGAAAATATTGTCCAGTTTGGCCTGAAGGTCAACACAACCGTCCCTCGCACAATGTGTTTTTGGAAAACAATGACAGAGGATGTGGGTCAACAGAGCTTGTCCTTGACTGAGTTACCCACTACCCTGCTGGAGTCTTTCTTATAAAATGTCACTTTCTGTATAAAAGCGAAGGTCATACAGAGGCCAGTCGTTTTTACTTTTAACAATATTGCCTTTGAATGTGCTCTTTGTGAGTGTTGGTTGCCTGCTGCAGCACTGACCATCATTGTGCATTGTCTCAGTAGCAAGAAAGCAGTGCCACCCCATTATTCTTAGCTTCCAAAATGAGCTGCTGATGCATTCTCTACTTGGAAATATTCAAGGCTGTTCCCAAGATTTTTCAAGAACTAGACAATGGCTGCTTGTAATTTCAATGGCAAACAAATCATTGATTGACTGCGAGAGCGAGCAATGGAAACTAGGAGCAATCCTTTCAACTTTTCTTGTTTAGTCTATGCTATAGTTTTGCTGATAAAGCAGCTATGCTGAAGAAAATGCATCACGAGAAGCTCCTTCAGGTTACTCACGTGTCATAAGCGACTCATACTAGTAGCGACATACTAGCATTGTAGACTATCATTTTCCTCATTGTCTTTCGCATAAATATGACATATATCTGTTTAGCAAGCAATGCAAATCTAGACATAAAAACCAATAATTATATGAAAGATGGCACTACATGCAAACACGACTTGCATTTGCTGTATTTGCTTCACATCAGTATAGTTCCAAACGACAGAACTCACAGAACTGGTAACTGGCGAATCATATATTTTCTAATAAACCACTGATAGGTACTACGCTGAGAGTGGATTAATAATAATTTTTTCTCAGAAGCTATTTTCTACTATTTAAGCCCAAATGCTACATTGTCCTATCAATGTCTTTCAAGGTAGACACATTTGTAACAATAAATAGCATTTTTCTCGGTATATAGGAATGATATCTCAAAGTAGGTACTTTAGGTGATGAAACCGCTTTGGGAAGCGGTTTGTCCCAGTGGTAGAGACCGTCTAATCGGTGAGATTAGAAAAGCGACGTGCCTCTACCACCACCGTTGTAATGGTGACCGGTTCCTCTGAATTAAATTTATGAGCCTCAATAATCGCTTCCCGGTGGTTCGGAACCCACCAAAGCAGTAGGTCCATTCATCTCTTATCATCATCCTTCCCATTACCCACGTACAGGCACAAGAGCCCATGTGGGCATCACCCTCACAAAAAAAATACTTCAAAAGTAAATAAATATTCCAGGTTCTACCTATATATTTTCAAAGATTTAATAATCAGTGGTTTAGTATATTTTACTCATTATCACTCGAATAGCAAACTTCTGAATTGTTCCATTAGATTTCTCAGCTGCTTTTCTACAATAATTTATCATTATAATAACATTTTAAGATAGTCCAGTACGCAGGGATTTTTTTCTGCAAAAGGTGGTGTATGGGATTTTATTGTTTTAATTGCTTCATTAGGGTCCCAATAATTTGTAATCGAAAAGTGCACACAAAATTTCCCCCCCGCACAACTTTTGACAGCCAGAAAGCCATGCATTTTTTTAGTTTTTCGCATGTAACTAAAAAACAGTCCACATTTTTATGGGTACATTCTCATAGTAAATTGTAGAGGACAAAATTCTGCGACGATTGAAAAAAAAGAAACAAAAATCGGTCGGATAGATAACGTTTTACATTCATTCAAAAAACACAATTTTTTACAAATTTACCAAAAAATTGTTTAAATTTTTCTGTAGCTCATAAAGTAACAGAGAAATGTATTACCCCCCTCCCTAAAATTTATAGAGCATAAAAAATGAGTTCAGAAAGTACAAAAAAATTGATATTTGACTTATTTTTGGATCATTAAAAATAATTTTTCCAAAAATAAAACAGGCTACAGGTGGTTTTTTTCAAAATTTTGATGTTATGTTAGACATATAAAGTTCGAATAGAGCCTATCTTGTATTTCGTAGTTTACACCTTGTATGATTCTCTCCTCTCTCATTATTCATCCTATTATATTAAGCGAGTAATTTTTGTATGTATGTATGTATGTATGTATGTATGTATGTATGTTTGTATGTTTGTATGTGGAACCACGGATCTAGAAAACGGCTCTAACGATTTCCTCGAAATTTGAAATGTAATATAACCGTGATGGAAAAATAAGATTGCACCAGGTCTCATGTCTGGGAAAACTCTCTGGCAGGATTAATAGAAGAATAAAATATTCCTTATTCAGGCATGGGCCTAATCCCAAGTACTGCGTATAATGGCTGACAAACGCTATCCAGCTGGAGTGAATGGAGTTAAATTCAAGTCTATAACACATGTTCATGTCTGTCAAAAAATTGTGAGAGCTGATCATATCAATTTTTAATTTATTTTTTACAAGGAGGTTCCTTGATTTTTATTTAATAATAAATATCTGGTACCAAGCTCCGCTCTGAAGCTGCGGCCGAGCTGTTGAATTACATAAATATGTTATAATATTGTAAAAAATCAAGAAACCTCCTTGTAAAAAATAGATTAAAAATTGATATGATCACCTCTCACAATTTTTTGACAGTCATGAACATGTGTTATAGACTTGGATGTAACTCCATTCACTCCAGCTGGATAGCGTTTGTCAGCTAACGATAACAGCCATTATATGCAGTACTTGGCATTATGCTTGAATAAGGAATATTTTATCATTTTATTAATCCTGCCAGAGAGTTTTCCCAGACATGAGACCTGGTGCAATCTTATTTTCCCATCACGGTTATATTACATTTCAAATTTCAAGGAAATCGTTAGAGCCGTTTTCTAGATCCGTGGTTCCACATACAAACATACAAACATACATACATACATACATACATACATACATACATACATACATACATACAAAAATTACTCGCTTAATATAATAGGATTTATGTAATTCAACGGTTCGGCCGCAGCTTCAGAGCAAAGCTCGGTACCAGATATTTTATCTTATTATCTTATAATATTTTCATTCTTCATCCATTCCTCTCAGAAGCAATTCATTCAAATCTAGTCTCAAAATTGAATAATAATTTCATACTATCTAATTTTATATAACTATCAATCTTCAGTAATCTTAATAGCTTGTCATAATTTTTCAACCCAAGGTCAAGTGTATGGAAAGGATATCCTTGATATCCTTTCCCAAGAATGGAAATATATATGTCCAAATCTCGCCTTTTCACTTAGATAACCTACACTCCTAATCCATTTCACAGACCTCGAATTAATAATTGTATAAATTTTGCATTGAATTTTTACTAAAAGTTTCTATTTTGCAAAATTTATTGTTGAATTGGTTTTCATCGTTTATATCGCAATGTAGAATCAAGCTGTATTATATTATCTATTTGAATAAAGTAATCTAATATTATCTAATTATAAGTGATAAATTTCTGAACCCATGAAGGCAGAGGCGAGGCGTCCGGTCATCTTTGGATTCAAATCAAATCAAATCAAATATTTTTTATTGCCATGAACAAATACATGTATCGACAACGTCATTGTATAATATTACAAAAGTCAACCACAATTAGGCTACACAGTATTAAATTTACTATACACAAGTATAAAATTTGTGTACATAGAATCATACATATACATAAGTTATATTAATAAATAAGAGAAAAAGTGATATAAGCCTTCTTTTTTACATTAAACCTGAAAATTTACGTCTGCATTTTCAAAGAACTCCTCAACACTGTAGAAAGGATTCTGAACAAGCCAAGTATCCAATTTTTAAAAAATAGGTTTTGATTGTCACAGTATTTACAGATACATTCAAGTAACTTATTGTAAACCTTTTTACTGATCACAGTATGACTTTTCAGTGATTTTTCCAATCTACAGTATTGGAAACTCATTTTTGCCTTATTGCGTGTATTGTGTGAGTGGATATCTTTATTGAGAGTAATGTAAGGCATTTTTTCCAAAGAGTATGTTGCTAATTCAAAAATGTACAAGTTTATAATAGTTTTTATTTTCAGTTTGATAAACAAAGGCTTGCAATGATCTAAAAGCTTTGCATTGCTTATAATCCTTACAACCTTCTTCTGTAACTTGAGTACTTCGTCAATTCTAGCAGAATTACCCCATAAAAGTAAGCAATATTTTATCATAGATTGGGAAAAGGCAAAAAAAGCCATCCTTACAGAGTTAGTTGTAACACAATGCTTTAGCCGACCAATAAGATACACTACTCTTGAAAGCCTTGATTTCAAATAATCTATATGTTTTCCCCATGTCAGCTGATGATCAACATGAACTCCTAAGAACTTTATGCTATCAACTACACCATGATCAGCAAGTTCATTATCATAAGGTCTCAAACTAAATATAACATTTTCAGTTTTATTTTCATTCAGAAGATAACCATTAGCCTTGAACCACACTCCTGCGTCCGCTAATGAAATGTTAACAAGATTGGAGAGTTCTGAAAAATTATTTGAAATATTAAAAAACGTTGTGTCATCGGCATAAAGGACTGTTTTGCACACTACATTGTGAGGCAGGTCATTAATACTTATCAGAAACAATAGAGGGCCGAGAACAGAACCCTGAGGTACCCCATATTTCAAGCCAACCAAATCAGACCATTCACCATTAATATAAACTGCTTGCTTTCTATCTTTCAAATATGACTCAAAAAGTGAAAGTGGTCTACCTCTGAAACCATAATATTCCAGCTTTTCCAACACATCAGAGTGGTTGACGCAATCAAATGCCTTGCTCATCTGTTGTTGCTTTGCCCTTTCTAAAGCCACACTGAACTCCAGATATTATTTTGTTTTTTTCTAGAAATTTATTTACTTGCCCACAAATCAAAATCTCCACAAGCTTGGACACGACAGGTACTAAGGAAACTGGGCGGTAGCTTTCTGGTTTACCTTTATCTCCTTTTTTAAATATAGGGCATACCTTAGAAATTTTAAGAAGATCTGGAAAAATATCCTCTTGCAGTATTCGATTGATGCAGATAGTAAGTGGAGACACAATGTAAGGAATTATAATTTTCAATAAACTGTTAGACATGTTGTAATAATCATCACTATGGGAATTACTTAAATGTTTTGTAGCTTTCAATACATCTTCCTCAACAATAGATCTCCACTCAAAAAATTCATTTAATCTATTATTTGTTTTATGAATACAATTCTTAGCTGAGACATTTGGCTTGACCATATCTTTTTTTAATTTGTCAACAGATTCAACACAATACATATTAAAAGATTTAGGTGATATCATTGGCTTATTTATTCCCCCTGACAGGTTACAACTAGTTTTAATTAGATCCCAAGCAGCCTTACATTCATTTTTGCTACCATTTATTAATTTGCTGTTAAAAGACGCTTTGGCCTCAGATATTTTTTTAGTATACTCTTTCTTCAGTGCTGTCAGCTGAGCTTTAACTACCTCACTACCGGTACTCTTATACAAAAAATCAAGAGATAGAATTTTATCTTTAGTCTTAGCCAGGTTTGGGGTATACCACTTTCCTTTTGTCTTAACTACTTTATTTCTAGTATTAAAATGTTTAGAAATCAAGAAACAATCAAGAATGCTGGTCAAGGTTTTAAAAAAATATTAAATACTGTCAAGGCATCAAAAGCATTTTCAAGTGTCAACAGGCTCCAGTCAGTGTTTTTTAATTTTTCAATGAGAAAAGGAACGTTATTTGAAGGCAAAACTAGTTTGGTAAGACTAATTGAATTGGAAATATCAGTATCACTAACAAATGACATTTTGGGTGTAATCAGACTCACAGTCAACCCATCATGGTCTGAAAACAGGAAATCTTTAACCACAGTGCACTTTACTTGATTGTGTTGACAATTTACAAAAACATTGTCAAGGCAGCTATTGCCTCTGGTTGGCTCTGAGTTTATACAAAAGCAGTTAAATTGTCTGAGAAGATTAAGAAACTCCAATGCAGTAGGCTTTAATGTAGTAACATCAAAGTCTGCATTGAAATCACCTCCAGCCACAATGATGTATCCCTCCCATTTGGATAAAAAGTAAGAAGACTCTCCAGAGCACTTAGAAAAAGATATGGATCATAACCTGGAGAGTGATAAATACACATTATTATAATCTTAAATTTATCCACAATGGTAACTGCTGCCTCAAGGTTGAATTCAGAAATAAAGTTATCTATATTCAAAGCTCTTGCTTCAATGTCATTTGCTACAAAAATAGCAGTACCTCCTCTAATGTGGTTAGTTCTACAAAAATGAGAAGAGCAATAAAATCCCTCAGGGTGAGAGTAGGCCAGTTCATCATTACTCAACCAATGTTCTGTCAAGCATAGGAACAAAATAGGAACCTCTAAACCTCTGTTTAAATCTGAAACAAAATTTTCTAAAACTGCAGATTTTTTATTCAGTCCCTGAACATTTAAGAACAAAAATCCTATACCTGCTCTCTCAAAGTTAATGTTATTTAGGCTATATGCATCTACATTCATAGGTTCAACCTCATCAGATATCACACCTTGACAAGGAGATGATGTATCTACACAATTTCTATTACAACTTTCCAACAAATTTAGGGTGTCTGGTCTATCCCTAAAAAATAATCAGTAGGGCCCACTAGAGGAATGGATTTCTGCTCATTAGATACCTTATTTACTAATTCCAATATTTTGCCGCACACATATTTCTTTCCCCAACTATTTAAATGTAGACCATGTGAAGTATGAAATCGTTTACCTATGTCACTGATATTAATAAATGAAACGTTTCTGAATTTTTTACATAAATTGTAATTTTCCTCATTAGCTTTCTTAATTTCTTCGTTGATAGCAGACCACTTGGGAAGATCATGTCCGTGGGGCACTGAGAACACTATCACATTTTTAGCCCGTCGATTTTGCAGATCATGTAGTTTACTGCGAAGTGCTGAGTGGAGTTGTTTCCTTTCATTGCAGGCAATGTCGTTTCCTCCAGCCAAAAAGACGCTCACATCATTGTCACTCAGCTCACCCGACTCTTTTGCCACGTCTCTGAATTTAGCTCCCGGCTTGACCATGGCAGAGAACTGATGGTTCTCAGCAATGAAGTGCTTATAGACGTCCCGTCCCTGACTACTAGCAAAGAAACGAACATTTAAAGACCTTGAGCTATTAGGCCTAGTTCTGCGATTAGTTCTCCCAGCCGGCAATAAGGGTTGTGATTCATCCTCCTCCAACACAGAAAATCTATTTTCAGTCTGAATAGACGGATTGAAAGCACGACATCTAGGTCTTGCAGTATGCTTAGGCATGACAAACTCGGAATTTGAATGTGGAGACTTGTTTTCTTTCGATTCTTTAATTGAATTTAGTTCTGACTGCAAGTTTGCGATTGTATCTGCAGCAAGTTGAACATCAAATTGTGTGGTTGTGGAGGATAACTTCTCACAGTCAGTTCTCAGCAGATCGATAATTGCATCCTTGTCATGAACTTCTTTTTTCAACAATATCATATTAGTTTTCAGCTCTTCAATTTCCACTTCAAGAGCTTTAATTTCGCCTTCCGCTACCTCTTCACATTGCAATGAGTCTTCAAAATCAATTCGTCTTTTGTTTTTCTCTGACTCCAAACAATTCATCAATAATTTATTTTCGTCAGCCATGCCACTCAAACAGTTCTGTAGATCGTTATTTACTTTTATAGCAGCATCATATTTGTTTAGTAACGATGTGATTTCCGGAACCAAGTCGATTATTGCATCACTTGAATATTTTTCACAGATCACAGAAAGTATTCCGTGAACTATCACCGCAATGTCAGAAACTTCCTGGTGAATTAGATCATTTTTTATGTTATTGAGGTTCTGTTGTGCTGAAGAATTTGCTCTCTCAATCTCGTTTTGGGTTCTAGCCATTTATCTCCTCTATTTGAGAGGAGCTATCACGACAGGAAGAAAATGGGATAGCTCATGGAAAAAGGAAAATGGATTGAGAATTTAAATGTTAGTAATGCTAGAATTATTCAATTTTAATTCCGAATTATACAGAACAATAGGCTTGTTTTATTTAAACATCGATCCGCTAATTCGAAATTACCGCCAAGTGAATTCGCCGAAGTCAAAAGCCGAGTGAGCAAAGATAATAAACCGAAGGTAGCACACTGCCTCTATTATCTTTGCAGATAAGCGCTCTCTGGGTCATGGTCACTCAACAGTTCAGTGGTTGTTTACCGTTGCCGTGGTGACAGTACGGGATCGCACAGCTGATCTAGCTTCCCGCTCAAAACAATTGAATTGAAACGTGAACAGTTCGTAGGCAACAGTTGACAATTACATAAACAACAGACTACAAACGTGTCTTGAATTGATGAGTAGATAATAAAATTCAGCTTTACTCACTGCACAGAAACGGACAATAGTTTTCAGGTTACAATCACAAAACAGAACTCTTCGGTCACTATACAGGTAATTTTCACCAAAACAATAATTTCTTAAATCCACCAACCCACAAGATACCTCATACTATAAACGAATACTAGAGATTCAAGTCAATTAAAAATTTAAAAGCAAATTAATTCTGGAACAAACTAAGACAGTTTTCACTAGGCAGAACAGTACTGCCAACCTCCGCCTCCGTCATTCGCCGATGACTAGACAGAAATTGATGTGTAATGTGTAGGAATAATTATTATCAAATTGAAAATATTAAAAATAAATACAAAAAAGTGAAGAAATCAAAGTTCTTTGCAAGCGCGCCAAGTTCGGATAGAGTGGACTACTCCATCAGTTCCATTCGTTCAATATGCTCAACAGTGAGCAATTCCAGTAATGCTGTTTAGCGTTCGTTACCGCCACTCTTCTGCATCCACTCACCCACTCCCTCCCACAAATGATGGACGGAGTATACGAACGAAAACATCGCTATTTTCTGCGATTCCACCGTCTCTGACAACATATTCTCTGCACTCTGCACTCTGTACATTGCTGCAAACTTCAATCATATTATGATTTTTATTGTATTGTACTATAATTTGGCCTCTTGTACAATGAACGATATGGTTAAATAACTATTATTAAGTAAGATAAGGAATAATTAGGAAAAAATCAATATCGTTCCTCGTTTGGCTAGGTAATCATCAAATTAAGGATAAATTAAAACCAACCATATTTGGTTTCTTGGAGTTCTATTTCAATTCTTAATTCCTATTTCAATTAGCCTACTATTTTGAATAACACCGTATTCAATTTATTGATTTCTAGCTGTTTTTATTGTTCTTCATCGTGTATTATTTTTAGTAATTGGGATACTTAAAATAAAGCTTGATAAATAATCGTCTAAAATGGAACATTATCTTTGGGTAACTTTTGGGTAGGAACTTTTGGGTAGGAACTTTTGGGTAGCGGAGGGGGGTGAGATAGATGGATGTGCTCAACTAAATTTTTCCTAGAGATGACCGAGCCAAAAAGTCACGCCTCGCTCCTGCGATAAAAACCTACATAGAAATTCTTTGCTACTCTGATGTAGGGAATCACCTTGAGAAGTTTAGCTTTTATGGAACACTGTATAAATGTATAGTTTACACTTATAAAACTGCATAAATTAGTGAACTCACAATCAGAGGAACAGAGTTCAAAGATGAAGGTATACCAAAAATTTCGGGGAGGGTGGTCCGGACTCCTGGAACACCCCCCCCCCCCCACCTGGCTACGCTACTGAGTGAATACTGTTTTTATTAAACAGTACACTAAATTGAATTTTAAAAAATTAATAACCTCTTAACGGTTTGACATATTGATGTGCAGTTTGCGGCAGCATTCGATTTCCCTTGAAAATCATGCATAAAAAGTTATAACAAACTTCCCATTTAAAAAATAAAGTTGTATTCAATATGGCAAACTAAATTTTCAATTTAAAAATTGACTAGAATGTTCGATTTTAGTACAATTCTCTATGGCACCCATCATCAAATTATATTTGTACAACATTTAAATTACACTTGTATTGATCAGTTTCAAACTTTTTGCCCACCCTGTATCGTATGGAACGATTGACATTATTTCAATTGTGAGTAAAAATTATTGCCGAATTACTCTCGAACTTCAATACTAGATTATGAAGAATAAAGAAGGCCTTGTTTCAACACATGAAGATTTTCCAGAGGGTACGCACGTACTCCTTCATAAACTCCGGTCCTTCTCTCCCTTAAAAATCACTCCTGAATCCAAGTCCTAGCCCCCCCTCCCGTTTTTCGGGCCTGGGACCGCTACTGGCTGCCTTGTGTTGAAAATTGGAATTGAAAGATGTTTTTTTCGTCTGAGTCCGATCCTCTCTATAGACATACAAAATCTCAATATTCTTTACGCATATTTTGAAAACTTCAATTCATTCAAACTTCATTCTTTCCCAAATCTCATCCTGAGAATCCTTCCTTACTTTTTTATTGGATGTAACAGCTTTGTAAGAAGTGCCCTTTTATCTATTCAAACACTTTCTCTATTGAATTGTAAAACATTACTGCCTCATCAATGTGTTGAAGAATTTGAAAGCAACCGACAAAAAATTCAATCTCATATAGATTGTTTTCTGCTTGGAATTTGATCATTATTTCCGGAACCATTCTTTACCATGGAGTTCAAATTCAAAGAAATAGTAGTGCATTGTTGACTTTTTTAATGAATGTAAAGGACTGCAGTCTATTTTATATGTGAAAAATAGTTCCCACGTTGCCCGAGCTGCTTTGTTGTAGTTTTATACAAAAGTTGACAAAACTCTGTGAAAGAAAGAACAAAAACATTGCTCTCTTTGTGAAACCGGAATCATCACCATTACTAATTTTGTTAGAAGCCTTCTCGAAAGTTCTACCCTTTTTCTTGTGTCAATATGATGTTGTAACCTTTTCGAAGTATTTATTTTCATTCAACTATTGTAGATTAGTTGATCAAGTCACAAGTGATTTCTTGTGTTTGGCTAAAATTTGAAGAAATTCACCAAAATTTCAATAACTTTGTTAAAAATCAAGAACTACCACAATAATTTTCCGTCATGGAACTCCTTTCTTCGGAACTCCCCACAAATAAAGCCATACGATAATAATAATACAACTATTAAGTTACCCAGTACAGATTATGACTAGAATATGAATATAAATGAAACATAAATTAATGATAGAAGCGAATATGCTATATGTGCTGTTTTCCGATAAAACCGACATTATTTTCCTCATATTGTACAGCAAGCTATAAATTTATAAAATAGAGCAGAATCATTCCCAGTACAATAATTATAACAGAAGGCAGTTATTTCAATGTTTATCACTTCATCTACGATGGAATGCTTGCCGATAACATATTGCTAAAATATAATTTTCTTATAGAAACTGTTGAAGCTCATTTTGAAATAATTTCATTAGTTGCGAATTCACGATAGTCTGACTGGGAATGGTTACATTTAGGCTTCAGTAGTTTATTTTAATTAATCCCTTGTAACTTTGTTTAATTGACAAGTTTTCCATGGATTGGCAGTGCTCTTTTCTCCCTCTTTCTCAGTCCCCTCCAACCATGCATTGTCAAGTTGTTAGGCAATTAACGGGTCGAGAGGTGATTCAAAATGTAAATAGTTAACAGTCTTTTGAATTTGAAATATGAATAGTTTGAAAGTGAGATCTCCTATAGACTATCAATTGGGATATAGATAACAATAATTAATTATTGAGACCTGATTTCCATTTTAAACAACTTTAATAAGTTGTAATAAACAACAATTTTTTAAACAACTTGCACCGTTTCAGTTTGGTTTCATAATCAAAAATAAAGGAGGTTTATATATGAAAATAGATATTGTATCGCGTAGGCTAGTTATTAATTTGAGTTTTAATTTTGATAGAAGTGGCGTTACAAAAATTTATTGGAACTGATTAGACAAAATTCACAATGAAGTATTTCACAAATTTACATTATTGAAAGAATTGCAAATAGTAACATTAATTGATTTCGAGTTAATAGTCGCTTGTTTGTTGACTTATGAAGAGGCGCTTTCCAAATATTTTCTCATAGTTTAATTGCTAATTTCCTATTTGGAAAATTTAAACCCCAGTAGTAAATAACAATTGAAATTCTCGGCGGTCCAACTTTGGCGTCCAGCTTTCGAGTTCAACTTTTAGCTCCAATTATTGAGAAGCTTAGAACTATATGACTTGGAATTTTCTGCTTATTATGACCAGTAAGCTTTTCAGTATGAAATTTTGAATTGGGGAGGAGCAGCCAACTTTCACTTTATCGAATTATTCATATTGCAAAAGTATATGATTATTACTTTTGAGAAGCAGACGCTATCCTAGCAGAAATCTTTTTATCCTATCCTATTATATTAAGCGAGTAATGTCTGTATGTATGTATATTATACTGTAGTATGTTTGTGTGTGGAACCACGGATCTAGAGAACGGCTCTAACGATTTCCTTGAAGTTTTAAATGTAATATAATCGTGATGGAAAAATAAGATTGCACAAGGTCTCATGTCCAGGTTAACTCTCTGGCAGGATTAATAAAAGAATTAAATATTCCTTCAGGAATACTCTGAAGTATTCTAACTTCAATTAGGCTGTTAAATATCTGGTACCGAGCTCTGCTCTGAAGCTGCACTTTCCCAACGGTTTCCTACTCAGAAAAGCATGCTGATTATGAATCCGGATGTTGCCAGGCGCTATTTTTATTCGATGAAACAACCGCCTACAGCCCATTGTTGTTCACCTCCTTCGATCTATAGTAATCGCTCCAGAAAATTTAAATTCTAGGTCCTAAGAAGGTGAATAAAGACCAGGAAATAATCTCAACTCACTCTGGGCACTACAAGTAAGACTTATATGCGAGTTCGACTGATCATGAGTACTATAATATACAGAGTGCCCGGAAAACTGCGGAATTTTGGTTCTTTTTTTTAGTTTTTTTTTGGCAATTTACTTTGAAAGAAAACATTATTAGGTAAAAAATAATCATACTATTGTTTTTGGCATAAAATTCACGAGAGAATAGTATCCATCTCATTTTTCTACGATCAATGAGTACCGAGCTATGAATTTTCAAAAATGTTTAAGTTTTCTGTACTAGGTATATACTGTAGTTCAGGCAAATTCAACTTTTGCCTACAAAAAAACAAACCATGTGAGGCTGGAAATCTAAATTTACTTTAGGCATCCCAAATAAGTCCAATATGAGTTTGCGATGAATTCTGAGGTGTGCATAATACACAAGTGACAAGAAAACAACTGAATTTTTGTTCTGTTTTTAGGTTTTTTGCAATTCACGCAAAAACAAAGCGTCAGATAGAGAATAAATTTCTTATACCTAGCCAATTATATTTCCAAGAGATTTGTGTCAAATTCAACCCTCCAGCTTGAACAAGGACTGAGCTTTGATTTAAATAGTGGTATTTTTTAGAGAAACTGATATTTCACCTTTCCCAGTTTTTCATGTAGGTACCTTTCACACGATGAGTTAGAAATGTGTACTCCAAGATCCCTCTGGAGATAATTTTCACATTCACAATTCAAGACCAAAAAGGTCTCATATATCTCGTATATTTCTTGAGTTAGGGCTGTTAATGTTTCTTTGCACAACAAAAAATACAATATTTCCACTATTAACCTCCGAAAATAAGTATCTATATTCTTGTATTTGAGTTTCCACTGTAATATGAATTCCAAGAACATGTTTTGATATAATAACTACCGTTTTATGTTTACTGCCTACCAACTGGTTGCCAGTTTCATATTCACTCCACTATACAGTCCATCCAAGCAAAAAATAAGACACCCCGGCAAGACGAGGAAACGCCCGGCCAATACTGGCTCAAAAGCTATAAATTCTTATACTGTAGATCAGAATGTTTCCCACAATCCGAGACAGAACCCGCAGTCCCCAAACCAACGCTGATCGAGCCAAAGTCACCCCGCCAGAATGCCCTCCCAGACCACCAAAAAAAATCAAACAGGATAGAGGTGAAATTAATGTGATCCTCTCAACCACATGCCAGTTTCCGTAACCAAGTGTCAGCGCAGAACACATCTGAATAACTTCAGTTGGATCAGTTAATAAGTTAGAGTGTAATGCAACAATTACTATTTCTCCATAGACGGGAAACGACTGGCTATCTTTATCATTAGTAACGACAAGCCAATCTCACAAAGGAGTGAAATAATAGGCCTAACTACCGTACCGCCCTAAATTCATTACCAGTAGGAAGAATCTTTCAATGATAATTTGTTAAGAACTCCCGCAACTTTCGTAAAAGTTAACAGATCTTGGCAAACTATAGCTCATTGTTTTAAGCTCTTCAAGACTGTTGATTTTGATCAAAATTTAAGAATTCCACTATACCCTGAGTACTTTAAGTCCATTCTCAAATACAGAAAAAAATACAGTACTATTTGTGCTCAAATGCAACGTGGAAGCCATTGATTGGAAAAAGTCGCATTTTAGCTCATTTTTTATCATTATCATTTCATTTGATATCAAATAATAATATTTATCATTATAATATAGAGGAGATTATGTTATACAAATTGAGCATTCATTTTGTTCTGAAAAGAACAGATTTTTCCCCTACGACTGGGTAGCTCTTTGTGAGGGTCCAGTCGCCTCAAATGTGGTTTCGAATTTTATAATTGTAGCAGGTCATTGTAGATATCATTTAAATCGATGATACAGTATAATTTCAGTACTTGATACACAGTGGCGGATTACCCGTTAGGCACGATAGGCAACTGCCCAGGGGCCGTAGGTCTAAGGGGGCCGCAAACCGCAAAATTAAAAAAATATATTTTCATCTTGATTGAGTTTTATGTAAATTTACGATACACAAGAATTGTAGTAATTCAACTATGGTCTGTCCAGCCAGGAAGGGGGGGAATTCTGGCGTGGTTGAGGGCGGTTTTGGCTCGTCAGTGTTGGTTTGGGGACTGTGAGTTCTGATTGAGAATTTATGGCTTTTGGCCGAGCTGGAGTCGTTTTCCCGTCTTGCCAGGATGTCTTCTTTGCTTGGACAGACTGTATAGTGGAGTGAATAGAAATCTGGCTACCAGCTGGTAGGCCTAGGCCCTTCATGGGCTGTTGATCCATTGAATCAGACAGACAATATGATTTGAATATTATAAGGTTTACAAAGCCACTAACTTAGTTTTAATTGTAATTCCCAACCTCTTTTCTTTAATGTAATTCTGTTTTTTGGGTAGGTGGGCCGCAAGTTAGCATGTGCCTAGCAGAAGCGGTTCCAGACCCAAAAAACTGCAGCGATCTAAGTGACTTTGCAAGTTTTGATAACGATAATACTACGGCGTTCAGGGTGATTCATCAAAATATTCGCAGTTTTAATAGAAATGTAGATTCTTTTTTAGTTCTTTTGCACGGTCTCAAACTTAAAATGCATTGTATTATTCTCACCGAGGCTTGGATTAAGGACGATAGTGACTTAACTAATATTCCAGGTTATACCCTATACAGATCCTACAACAGTTTGAATAATAGCGATGGTATTGTCATCTATATTGATAGCAGTTTATCAGTTGATTGCAGTCAGCTGCTACTGGGCGGAGTGGCCACTAGCTTATCTCTATCATTCACTTGGGAGGGAGTCAAATGCGATCTTTTGGCTGTTTACCGTAGTCCAAACTCTAACTTTCCACTATTTGTTGGGGGTCTCTCTTCCTACTACAACAGTGATACGCTTTGTTCTAAGTTATGCATTTTTGCAGGCGACATTAATTGCGATTTATTACAAACAAATCCTAATTCTTCTCGTGAAGATTATTTAGATACACTGTGTGAGGCCAATCTAATCCCTTGCATTGAAGGCATAACAAGGCCAGATAGCAATAGCTGTCTGGATCATATATTTTTAAAATTAAAAAGAAATATTAATGCAAAATCTGTCATCATAGAGTCAGAAGTGACCGACCACTTTGCCACTTGTCTCATTCTTCACACCCGTCAGAGTGGGAGGGTGGCACAGAAGGAGGTCAAAAGTCTGTCTAATTGGGCCAATATTAAAAATGCTATTTCAAATCAGAACTGGGACCATGTTACAGATGTTTCAGATGTAGATGTTTCAGCGATTAACTTCATCAACACTATAAAAACAATTACTACTTCAAATACCGTAGATATGACAATCAATGCAAGGGGTTCAAGGCTCAAGCCTTGGATCACACAAGCTCTTGTTTATTCAATTCGCAAAAGAGATAAACTCAGGAAGCAGTCACACAGTCAACCTTTCAATGTCATTCTTAGAGATAAATACATCCGCTATAGAAATATCCTCCACTCATCTATAAAGAGAGCAAAATTCACATATTATAAAAACAAATTAGATTCAGCAGAGGGAGATCCCCGAAAATTTTGGTCTGTTGTTGGTGAGGTCTCTGGGCGTTCAATGACAAAGGACCGTTTCCCAATTAGTGCTTTCAGTGATGGCGGTCCTACTACCCCTACCAAAACTAAGGAATTGTCAGATAAATTCAATGGTTACTTTGCTTCTGTGGGCGAGCGGCTGGCTGCAGCAATCAGCCCCTCAGGGCCCTCTGAGGTTAGAGACTCTGACCACGCCACTGGTGCTGTGTTTGAGCTCCGATTTGTGACCGAGCATGAACTGCTGGGAGTCCTAGCTAACATGAAGGGGCGTTCTGCGCCCGGTTGGGACTCCATCCCTACTAAGCTCATTAAAGAGAATGTGCATGATCTACTTACCCCACTCCTGCACATCATAAACACCAGCATTTTATCCGGGAAATTCCCAGAAGCTTTTAAAATTGCCAAGGTGATTCCTATCTTTAAATCCGGTTCCAAATCTTCCATTAGTAATTTTTGACCTATTTCACTTCTGATTGCCTTAGCTAAAATACTGGAAAAATGTGTTAAAATTCAATTGAGTCATTATTTAAACATCAATAAGATAATTTCCGACAACCAGTTTGGTTTTAGATGTTCGAAAAACACTTCTGACACGCTTTTTGAGATAACAAAATACGTAACAACTCAAAAAGGAGATAAACAAGTCTTAATCACATTTTTAGATTTAGCTAAGGCTTTCGATTCAATTAACAGGAATAAACATATCACTAAACTAGAAGCAATAGGCATTAAAAATACTTCAATCAATTGGTTTAAAAGTTATCTGGAAAACAGGCAACAGAAGGTCTCATTAAATGGTATCAACAGTGACCTCATGTCGGTGGACTATGGAGTAATTCAGGGGAGTACATTGGGTCCTCTGCTCTTCCTCATTTACATCAACAACATTTCAAAGTTGGCTCTACAAGGAAAGCTGTTTCTTTTTGCTGACGACACAGCACTGGTGTCAGTGGGCTCAAACTGGAATGATGCCTTCAATCAAGCTTCTGTCGACCTTGTTAAGTTGAATGACTGGTTTGACAACAATGTCCTATCAATTAATATAGACAAAACCAAGTGCCTCCCAGTCTACCAACGTAACAGCCCTGGACACCTAGAGCTCAGACTGCATTCATGTGGTAATCCATTGTCTGCTGTCTGTGACTGTCCACCCATTGAACAAATAAGACAGTACAGATATCTGGGTGTTGTAATCGATCACAAGCTAAACTGGGCGGCTCACGTGGAATATCTAAAGCAGCGGCTTTGAAGATTAAACTATGCTTTCGGTCAGCTAGGGCAAGTCTTGAGAGCTGGTCACTGCAAGAATGTTTATCACGCTTATGTGCAGTCTCTGCTCGAATATGGCATCTTGGTGTGGGGTGGTGCCTCATCCAATGTGCTGCGCCCCCTTGCAGTCTCGCAAAGAACTCTGATCAAAACACTACTTTCAAAAAATATAAGATACCCAACTCATTTACTGTTTCAGGATTTCCCAGTATTAAACATCAAACAGCTATTCATAAAAAACCTTTTAATTTTGATTAAAAAAAATAGGTCAATCTTTACTGAATTACAGCATATCTATCCAACAAGAAATAGGTTACACATGAACATCCAAAAACCTCGTCTTGAAAACTCGATGCAATTATTTAACTCTTTTCACTTGGTCCACTGGCTACACCGTAATGCTCCTGCAGAAATTCTAACATTGGAGGGTGGTAGCATCGCCGTCTATAAGCGCAGAGTGAGTAGGTGGCTCCTCAGCATTGGCCCGGTGGCTGCAGAGGCTATGTTGCTGTCTCCATACGCTTAAGAACTGCATGTCATTATCATTAAAATAAAATTATCCCATCATATGTCATTACATATTGGTTTTTCAGTTTTCAATAGGTTCCTTTATTTACATCTTAATTAGATTCAACCTAAACGCCGTAAAAAACCGTTTAAAAGTTTACTTTTTTATTTATTCATGTATATATATATTTTTTCAAATTACTTTATTTGGTTATACATAACATTAATTATTCTATAACTCTTGATGATATTGTACTGTATGTGTTTATTGAATATCCACAGTGAGAAGATGAACTTATCTAATAATGTAATTTAAGTAAGGAAACTTAAATATCTTTCTTTCCATCTGTCTAAATGACTCCCCCATGCGCACGGACTTATCGTCCAAGCAGGGTGTTATTCATTTACACCGCACATTTGTTATCATATTAACATCAAATCTTTTTTGTAACGCATTTACTTGTTTCGATAACATATTATGTAATGTATAACATTATAATCTCGAATAAAATTTATTTGAATTTGAATTTGGAGAACTCAATCTTGATGCCTTGAAAACTTGTCCTTATTTTATTTCAAAAAAATATAGTCTTGAGGTTCAAGAGTAGATAATTTAGTAATAATTTCTACTAACTACTATTGAATTAATTCCAATAGTTTCATACTACGGCACACAGAGTGTTTCAGATGGATGCGCAATACTTCTCAGGCTGTTTCCTTGAAAAAAGTACCATGGAACATAGGTACCCTCAAAAATGCTTTGTTACCGAGATAACAATGGAGAGAAATTGGATTTTTTCAGAAAGTATTAATTTTTAGAGGTTTTATTCGAGTTATAAAATGATTTATTCCCATGTCAAATTACGACTTGTAAATTCAATCAAATCTTAAAATTGCGACTTCACAGTAATTTTTCACTTGTTCAATGTTTTGTCTCCTTTTGATCGCGATTTCTGAGATTTAGGTGAAATTTACACATTCACCGCTATTCAACGTTCTCTTCAGAATATCTTCTGATTCTATTGAACTTCTGTCAATATTGAAAATAAAAAATTATGGTAGCATATTTGCTCTATTATATCAATAACCATTCAAGTTGAAAACTCCTCATAAAACAGTCATTGAATTCCTCAGATTTCACAACTTCATTTCACATGGGAATTAATAATTTTAGAATCTGAATAAATCCAGTGAAATCTAAGCGGCAACAATATGTCCCACGAAACTTTATCCTTTACTTGGTGTAAAGAAACAGCTTGAGAAGTATTGCACATTCTTCTGGAACACTCTTTGTAGTATGAAAAATTTTGAATTAATTCAATAGTTGGTAAAACTTAATGCCAAACTATCTACTTTTGAACCTCAAGACTACATTTTTAAATAAAATAAGGTCAGGTTTCCAACTTAAAAAAAGTCATCAAATTAAGTTAGACTGATTACCGGTATTTACTTTGTAATGATATTTTAGATATGATGCAATCATCATAATCCACTTCATTGTAGATTGGAGGACTCAATAACCTTAATTCATGGAAGATATCGGCAAGCTTCTTTGACTGAAGTAGCAAACTATAACATGAGTGAGGATTTTCAATTAGGCTTAGAAAGTCCATACGTACTTCCAATAACAGATATTATCAATATTCTATAAACCATTACGGTAAATGATTTTTTATGATTTTAGTCGACACTAAATGAATTATTTTAGAAATAATTATATTATGTGCGTCTAACTAGAAAAACAATTGGAAAGATTCTTATGAAAACTGGGGGGGGGGGGCAGATGCCCACCCCTGGAACCGCCACTGGTGCCTAGGGGCCGCTAAGGTCATAATCCGCCACTGTTGATACAGTATCATACAAGTATAATAATATGATAGTGTATCCTTTGTTTTCGTGCCCCGATCTTGTTTTGGAGTTTGTGAACCTGCCTGACGGGTTGGTATTGGAGCTAGTGAGACTTGGCGTTGATGGTCAACACCCAAAAAAGCAACTATACAAATACAACTATTCTTGTTATTATTCTTGAGTACCTCCGAAAATCTGTACCATTCTTGAAACAACATCCTGTGATAATTTTCATTTCTTCCGCTCCCGACATTCTGTACCACATTCCTGAGCTATCACACGCTGTTGCGTGCAGCGACATTCTGTACCATTTTAAATTCCTTCACTACCCGACAGAATGTATCAACGACATTCTGTACCACATTCTAGAGCTATCACAATCTGTCGTTTGCGTGCAGCGACATTCTGTACCATTTTAAATTCCTTCACTATCCGACAGAATGTACCAACGACATTTTGTGCCAAATTCTTGAGCTATCACAGACTTGCGTGCAACAACATTCTGTTCCATTTTAAACTTTCTTCGCTTCCCGACAATGTGTACCTACGACAGAATGTACCACATTCCATTTAAAATGGTGTATCGATTTGGAAAAGTATCGACTCTTCAATTAAGTCGATTGGTGACTTCAATTCTTGTAGCTTTAAACACATTATATATATATATATATATATATATATATATATATATATATATATATATATATATATATATATATATATATATATATATATATATATATATATATATATATATAGCATTATTGCTACCAACAAGTCAATGACCATTCATCGAACTCATCCATTCTCTCCTTCTCTCCTTCTCTTCTTTGTTAGCATATAGTCTGCTCTTCCTTTGTCAAAAATTCCCAATAATATCCTTCTATGCACTGAGCTCTGAGATCTGAGAATGCATTCGGCTTTTATTTGTGTTTTTCTCCCATGTCATTTATCATATAATATAGATAGAGTCATGTAATTGAATACTTTTTAGAAACCAATAATCTGTCCAAGCAAAGAAGGGAAAATTGTAGATCAGAAAGTTTCCTACGATTGAGACCAAACAAATAATTTTTGAATCTAGGTAGGTATATCTAGGTAGCCCAATCAAATTGTCATTGAATTGTGCCTCGACCAAACAAAAATCCTGTTAATTGATTTTATTGTCTTAATCGGTCCATTTGGGTGTTAGTAAGAGTAATCCATGGTTTTCCACCAAAATATCTGAAGGCATAACTTTTGGGAGCCTAAAAATCACGAAATTTTGGGACTTTTTTCAGTTTTTTCACAATATCTCAGAAACCGATTTTTCTATCGATATTTGTATTCAATACTTTTTTAAAGAGCATAAAATTCCCTACAATTTTCATTCTCTAAACTTTTTTGTATCTCTAATCGGAAGCGAGTTATAGTTCGTCAAAAATTGCTAATTTTTGTCAACTTTGCAAAAAATCGCTTAATCTAGGTATTTTTCTCTTTTTAATTCTTTTTAAGCCGTCTATCGTATTAATTATCGTGATGAGGGTGTTATCAAGATGTTGATACAATCACTAATGATTTAGTGGAAAGGGAAAAGTACATTAAACGGTAGTGATTGAATTTATAAGATTCGAGATTTAGCACCAATACAATGATCCCGTAAATTTGTAACGTAGATTCTATAGTTGAGTAAGGGAAGTGTCGTTAAACCTTCCATTTTCATTAAGGTTTCAAGGGGTTAAATGGAGCTTGACAGCATATGGGTAGCATTCCTAAGCGACGGCTCGAGCCGCGCAGCTCTAGCTGCACGTCTATGGCTTCAAGATTATATAGTAGAATAATCATATAGGCTCATATACATAAATAAATTATGAATCTGTAGTTATAAGACTAGATCTGAGACGGCTCGAGACGCGCAGCTAGAGCCCTCCAGCTTGAGCTGCGCAGCTTGAGTCGTCGCTTAGAAGTGCCACCTTAGGGTTCTTATTGTGCTTCCCCACGTAACGTTCACTACACAACTTTTTCCAAGAATAGACTTATATTGTGTCCTAACATTTTTATCATGTCAAGCCTTTTCATTCAGATAAACATGATTATATTATTGCAAACGATGATAAGTATCTGTACGCTGATGATATAGCTTTGATTTTGAGTTCACCAATAGGGGGCTCCAGTAAATGATAATTAATGAACAGGAATTATTCTGCGAATGTAGGGTGAAATGTGAATCAGAAGAAGTCGAAGATAATGGGTTTCATGAATAAAGGTGAACTAACTAGGTGCGAGAAATGAACATTCAAAAATAAATAGAAAAATAGAAATTAGAAGCTTTCTGGTTTAAAGATTGAAGAAAGTTGTGTAATGATAGTGGCATGAGTCATGATAACGAGATCAATTTTGGTGTTACATTAGGGCACTGGCTGCTCGTGCCCACAAAACAGGTGAAGTACCCGTATCTTTTACTGTACAGCACTTCACCTGTTTTGTGGGCTCGAGCCGCTAGTGCATTAGGGGTACCTATTCACTTGACCAGTTATGAGTCGTGGTATCCTGTTATTTGGTGAGTGACGAGTGTGAGTTACTATAGCCTATTCACGATCACTTGAGACGAAATAAAGAAACTTTTTGCATGTACTGGTAGCTATTTTTGTTGGAGCTTGAGGAAAAGCCAAGAACTGTGATTGGCTACAGCTGTTCGACTGCGGCCGACCGTCGTATGAAGTAATACTTCCCTTTACCCGCACACACGCGCAAATAGTTTGTTCATTTCGTCTCAAGTGATCGTGAATAGGGTATAGGGATGAGTGTGTATGAATTCAGCATTGGATGTTCAATTGATTTATATTTTTTATCCTTGACGACACCTAAATGCTATATTCAAACATTGGAAAAATTGGCAGCTGATTCGGTTCAACAAATACCTCGACTCCACTGATCAAGTGAATACTCCTACCCAAGAAAATTATTTCATACTTTAGAACAATACCTAGGGATGCATTCTTGCAGGACCCTCAAGCGAGGCATTTCCATACTCTATACAAATCCCTCAAATATAACAATTGGGTAGAAAAAATTACATAATGAAGAACAAATTAGACATATGGATGATGAGATGGGTGTTTGAATTGAAGGGGTGAGCTGATAGACCTGATAAGCCATGGATTGCTCATAAGAGCTTTACTTGTTTCATGTACAATTTGAAGGAGGTAGAGGACCTTTATAACTTTGTTGTCTGATACCCTTTTTTAAAGGAATGGAGAATTAAACCGTTAGGGGCAATTTAGAATTAAACATGCCAGGAGATATTCATGTTTACATGAATTCAATTGTATTGTGTATAAATTTAGTTATAAATACCAATTTTCTCACCAATCTATCTATACGCTACATCAATCTAATATTACAAACGGTAATATTACAAACGGTGTATTACAAACGGTTGTTTGAAATATCATAATAACTATTGCTATAAATTTTTCAAACATTTCATCAACATTCTGCATTCAGTATAGAATAACTACAAGTCATTTAATCAATTAAGTTTCTTACTTGTGTAATTTATAGTGGGCTATAATGAATTTTATTCAACTTGATATGATTAAAATCAAGAATCCAAGCATGAATACTATGTTATCTATTTGTAATTGGATGAAGCAATCTAATCTAACCACACACCTCGTTCTTTTTCTGCCGTTCTCCTCTGGAACCCCTGAGGTGAAGCTGACTGCCTATAATACAACAAATGACTATTTCTCATTTTTCATCCATTAAAAGCCTCTATGTTGTCTCTTTCGATGTATGAACATTGTGTCAAGACCCTTATCACGATAAATAATACGATAGACGGCTTAAAAAGAAGTAAAAAGAGAAAAATACCTAGATTAAGCGATTTTTCGCAAAGTTGACAAAAATTAGCAATTTTTGACGAACTATAACTTGCTTCCGATTAGAGATACAAAAAAGTTTAGAGAATGAAAATTGTAGGGAATTTTATGCTCTTTAAAAAAGTATTGAATACAAATATCGATAGAAAAATCGGTTTCTGAGATATTGTGAAAAAACTGAAAAAAGTCCCAAAATTTCGTGATTTTTAGGCTCCCAAAAGTTATGCCTTCAGATATTTTGGTGGAAAACCATGGATTACTCTTACTAACACCCAAATGGACCGATTAAGACAATAAAATCAATTAACAGGATTTTTGTTTGGTCGAGAGTACTATTTGATTGGGCTAGTAAGTGAAAACAAGCAAAGACATTGCATAAAATGTAATATTAAATTAATATTAATAAAGTGTGAGATGTAAATACATAACTTCCTGCTTGGACGATAAGTCTGTGTGCTGGGGGGGTTCGTTTTAGACGGAAGAGAGCATATTATTAGAATTAAAACTTACATAGAATGACATATTATTAGATGATTCCATCTTTCCACAGTGAATAAGTAAATAAAGTAAATAAGAAAAGTAATAAAGTAAATAAGAAAAAACCTAAAAAATAAACTTAAAAAAAAAATTACTTGAAGGAACTGAACATTTTAACAGAATAGTCTAATCTGAAACCTCCTTTGGGAGATTGGCTGTCGTTAGTAAAGGCAGTCAGTCGTTTCCAGTCTAACTGATTGACTGCATGTTATTCAGAGATGTTCTGTGCCTTTACTTGGTTGTGAAGACTGGTTTATGACTGAGAGGATCAACGTGCTAACAACACGTACTTTCTATCCTGGTTGATGATTATTCACTTGCTGCAAATAATCATCAACGTCAATAATCATGTGTTCTGTCCATGCGCGGAGGGAACTCTGGCGGGGTGGGGTGGGGGAAGTGACTCTAGCTCGGTCGGTGTTGGATTGGGGACTGTGGGTTCTGTTTAGAATTTATGGCTTTTGGGCCAGTATTGGCCAGGCTGGAGTCGTCTCCCCGTCTTGCCGGGGTGTCTTCTTTGCTTGGACGGACTGTATAGTGGAGTGAGTATGAAACTGGCAACCAACTGGTAGGCCCTTCTTGGGCTGTTGAGCCATTGGCTAAAAACAAAAAAATCTGAATCATGGATAAAGTACGGTAGGAATTGAACTGAATCATCCAAACAAGAACAGTCCGATCTGTAAACTTAGTACAGAGTCAATGCTACCAAATATTCCTTGAAATTTAATTTTAACAACTTCCATTGATTTCATCAAAACGGATTTGCTTTGTATTGTTCAGCGTCTACCTTTACTCACCAGTTATTTTGAAATTTTTTAACTCGAACTATAAAACTATGAATGAGTTTTACTCCAAGGTTGATGCCCACATGAGTTCTTATAGGCTTGTTCGTGAGTAATGAGAGGGATGATGAAGACAGATGCATGGCGGCTACTTTTTAGGTACCGAGTCAGGACCGACGAGGATGCCGTATCTACGTGATTGATCTGTGGTCAAAGAATTGTTCCCCGGTCAAGAATCGGATTCAGGTCCTTTGGGCTATCAGATCGGAGCGCGTTATCGCTTACTCCAACGAGCCACCCACACATGGTAAATTACATGTGTAAGTATTAATTTATCTTTGGCTGAACCTGTGTATAGAGTTTGAACGACTTTAGTTTCAAACTCATCAAAACGAAAAAATAACTAGGAAAACATCGCTACCAGTAAGTTATATCAGTTTAAGGATTGATTAAAAATCTTTCAAATTAGTTCATCTAATACCTACGCTGAACCATTTTGTATGCAATTATTGGAGCTTTTTTACTTCAGTCGTTTGAGAAATCAGCCAGAGAAACGCACAATAATACAAAATATACTATATAGGCTACTGCTATGAAAAAGCATAATAATTATATAAAAGGCGTAAATCACGGGCTATTTGACAATATTAATAAAAAAATAAATAAATCT
The DNA here is from genome assembly GCA_017141385.1 of Sogatella furcifera. Taxonomy (NCBI): domain Eukaryota; kingdom Metazoa; phylum Arthropoda; class Insecta; order Hemiptera; family Delphacidae; genus Sogatella; species Sogatella furcifera. Next base: position 31,619,091 of record CM029548.1, on the reverse strand, counting down.
CTAGAAACCTCAGTTGAAACTTGGTATGACATCTAGAAGTTTTCAATTCAGTAGTTGAGAATGAGAAACATGGAAAACGCTAGTAAACCCCAATAACTCACGTAACTCTGTAATATCTCACGTAACTCATGTCCCGTAAGATACAATAATTTATATAGACCTAAGCAGAACTTGTCCACCAAATTTCAAAGTGCTCTGCCCATTATAGTACTCGAAAAAGCGAAGAAAAGCTTGGAAACGCTATATGTAGAACTCCAATTCTAGTACTTATATCTTTATGACATTTTCAAACCCTGTTCTTAGTGTGCATCTAACTGAGCATGCCTGCCAAATTTGAACGCATTCGGTGCAGTAGACTTCTATTCGTTTCTATACTAGCCAGCAGGCTGCCAGAGCATGATATAGAGGTTCCCTGAGCATGATATCGAGGTTTATGTTATAGAGGTTCCCTGGCAGGGTCAGCAGTGTCAATGGGACATACAGGCTCGCTTCGCACGCCTTCAAATTCCATTCATTTATCACTCAGCAGGTCTTTTGAACTAGTCTTGAAGATTATTTGAAAAATGTCATTGGCCTTGAAAGGAAACATCAACAAATTTAATTGATCAAACTTAGGCTGGTATTAGGACTACATGATAATATTTCTATTGGCATATGAAAAGAGATGTAAATACAAAATCATAAATTTATCTCTTCAAATAAGAAAATAATATCTCTTAAGATTTCAAATGATAATAGAATTATTATCATGTAAAACCGGCCTTGAGGGAGATCTGTGGTTTCTTATTGATTTTCTTTCTTCTGATTGTATTTAGGCTATCCTAGCAACATTACAGCCAAACACAATTAAAGAATTTCATGATATTTGGCAGAAATCTATTAATTTTCAAATGCAATACATTTTTATGAATGGATAGATTATGAAACAATAGCTTCTGATATTGCCATCAATCCATCATAGAGAACCAATCAGGGTAGCCTACTTTCTGTTCATAGCCCATTGACTCAAAGCCTATGATCAAGAAGTGAAACAAAAAAAGAAATCACAGCTAAGCAGAAAAATTCATCAGGCAGTAAATAAACCCAGAGCGTTATGGAGAACAATAAATGATGAAAGAAACAAACTGAAATGTAAAAATGAAGAAAACCTCCACCTGACTATTGAAGAGAGAAAAATCACTGATCCACATTACATCTGCAATACTTTCAACACATATTTCACCCAACCAATAACTGAAATATACAGCAGCCAAAATAGTATAGAGGGTTTGGTACCACAAAACAACGCCAATGTATTTGAAAAATTCCATACCATCACTGAGACTGAACTGCACTATATCTTCAGAAGAATAAAACCAAACAACTCATCAGGCCACGACGAAATAACTGACAAAATCCTGAAGTACTGCGAAAATGAAATCAAGAAACCTATCCTGCACTTAGTGAATGAATCGTTGAAACAAGCAAAATTCCCACACAAATTAAAAATTGCTAAGATCTATCCAAAACATAAATCAGGGGATAAATCTGATCCAAAAAATTATAGACCTATAGCAAATTTACCTGTTATCTCCAAGATAATTGAAAGAGCTGCCTACAATCAGTTAATAACGCACCTTGAAAGAAATAAACTATTGTCAAAAAATCAACACGGCTTCCGTAAGAACCACAGCACATCAACGGCAATATCAGATTTGTGTGATGAGGTCTGCAAAATATGGGAAAACAAAGAATTGGCCTCAGGTCTATTTATCAACCTCCACAAAGCCTTTGACATCCTTGATTGGGAAATTCTCAAAACTAAATTGAAATATATGAAAATCCAGGGGAGTGCACTAGAATGGATTGAAGATTATTTGAAGGACAGAAAACAGTATGTCAAACTAGATTTTCAAGAAAAAACATCAATAAACTCATATAAGTCCTCATTCTGACTAGTAAAGAGAGGAGTGCCCCAAGGCTCAATTCTAGGACCACTACTTTTTCTAGTATACATAAATGACCTTCCAGACAACAAAAAGCAAGGCAACAAAAAGTGTATACTCTTTGCAGATGACACAACTATACTACTCCCTGCGAATAAAAATGAGACACAAAATAACCTTGTTGACTCTACGCTTACAGAAGCAACTCTAATATGCAACAGAATGAGACTGGCGATTAATAACAACAAAACAGTGCATATAAATTTTACTCCAAATCACTATCTACAGCATGGACAACAAAACACTGTGCAAACAGTTGAATGCACAAAATTTCTTGGAGTCATTCTAGACAATCACCTGTCATGGAAACAGCATATAGAGTACCTATGTAAAAAACTTTCTTCAGCAACATTTGTCATCAGGAGAATAAGAAATATAACTGATGAAAAAACAGCAATAATAGCCTACCACTCGATATTTGTCTCACACTTAAGATATGGTATAGCTGCATAGGGATCATCTGCAAAGGAAAATCTAGACAGAGTCCTTAAAATCCAAAAAAGAGCAATAAGAAATATACTAAGAACAAACTACATAGAACATTGCAAACCCCTTTTCAAAAAAACAGAAATTCTAACAGCAATCTCTATATATATATTTGAAGTCATCATCCTGGTCAAAAAATCAAACCCAATCTTGAGACAAGAAAAACATAAGTATGAAACAAGACAAAATCAAAACATAGATCTCCCACAGCATAGGTTAAAAAAGTTTGGAAATTCTCTGTCTTATGCAGGGGCATACCTGTATAACCTGCTCCCAGATAATCTAAAACGACTAGAAACTGACGCGCTAGCAAGAAGTCTGAAGAGATACTTAATGGACCGGCCCTACTACACCATTGCCGAATATATTGAGGAGCATACCTACACACACCTCAGGTAGCAGCCAGTGCCCTGGTGAATCCTGCTCAAGGGACAATGATGATTCCCCGGTCAGCAGACTGCAGCAAAGACAAAAGAAGTAACAAGTAAGTAAGTAACTCACCTTGAAGAGAATCTCATCAAAAATCCATTTCATCATTACAAATGCAGAGTAGGCTTGAATTTCTCTGAATAGGCTTTACAGAACTACTAGTAATTTCAATGGAGTGGATTAGGCCTACATTACCAGATAGCCCAGCCTTTATTGCTTGTCTAAAAATCTGTTTCATCAGTGGGCTATATGTAGGCCTACTGGAATTAATAAAAGGAGGAATAGAAGAGGAAGTCTGATAATAAGAGATCACATAATTCAAGAAAATGATCATTATTAATTAATTAACTTGAGTAAGTTAATGCATCATCAACATCTGTTGAGAGCAGAATAACAAGTCTAATCACAATGAATAGACTAGGTAGCCTACTGCAGCCTATAGGCCACAAATTTACCATGATCCATAAACCCAAATAACTATAATATATCAATTCAGTTATTTTGAATTATGGGCAATAACTGGCAAAGATTTTATCCATAGGCTATAACATGTTTATATGCTATAGGCCTAGAGGTAGGATGCTTTTGAATGGTAATGGTAGAATAGGAAAAAATGTTTCCCAGATATTGGGCTGTGTCCCATATTTTACAAACCTAATTAAACTAGTTTAAATGTTTTTATTGTTAATTTTCTAGACTCTTATTAAACAAATAACTAGAACTGTCTTCTTGTATTCAATCATCTCCAAATTTCATGGATATTAAATTATGAGAGCTACTTAGAAAAGGAAAGGATCTTTCAAATATTGGTCATTTGTTTGGTTGAGTTCATTTCAACTCCATCATAAATAATAACTGGAATGTCATTTCAAGACTACTGAAATGAAACAAAATTCCAATTCAATTATAGAAGTATTATTATACAATAAAGTATTATTATCAAGGCTAAATAATAGGAAATATCAAAAGTTACAAATAATGGTTTGTAATTCATGTTCAGAGGTTTGGGACATGCATATTGAATCACATTCTGTTTATTTATTAGAGATAAAAGTAATTTATTAGAAATAACATCCATCTTCTTGCACTCAATAATAGTTCATTTTCAAATGTTTTGAATCAATACCTAGAGGCTACTGAAGGCAAGTTATATTATTTGGTAATAGCTGGTCCCTCAACTTTTTGTACATTAAATTTAACGTTTTATAAGTTATAAATCATAACAAACTAACTAATCAACCAACTAACAAAGTTTCATAACTTATAAAACAAATCAAATTGTTGTTGAATAGAAAGATTAAACCGATAAAACTACTAATAGAAGGAATCAACAAAAAATATAACCAAAAAGAAAACAAGCAACATACATTGACCATTGACCAAAACAAAGTTTTGAGGTTATAAAAATGACGTCAATTCAGTCCACTGCCTCTTTGATTCCCAAAAACTTCAGTTTTTGGAACCACGAGTCAGATTGTGCTGGTGAAATTGGACAGTGCTCAAAACTATTGGTCAGTGGAGAACCACAGTTCCAGCGATTTTGGTGAAATTCATCCTCAGAAAGTCAAATTTCCGGTTGCAATCAATTGAGTATGCTCTCCTGATAACAAAAAAAATTATAATAGTCATTGCTAGCTTATCATTAATTTAAAAAAATAATAATTTCATTTTCCCTATCCTCACTTTGCATGATCAGCTTTATATGCTTCAAAATTCTTCTATCGAACACACATCTCCACAAATGCGTGGTTTTCCAAGCACGTATTTGTACTGGGAATGACAAATTGTCAACCAAATAGGTGACATTTTCAAGGTCAATAATGTCAAAATACTGTCAAAAATTTCAACTTTAAAAATCTAACACTACGGTACTAATTTCAACTTTAATCTTGGCAATGATTGAATATTAATTTTTGTAGGAGTTTTTAAAACATTTGAAGAATCAAGATCATAATTCAGTAACCTGAAATGGACTGGATATTCACTAGTTTTCAATATGATATTTGAATTGAATTTAATTCAATTTCATAGTATCAAAATTGATTATATCACTTAGAAATCATCCACAGACTGTAATTTAATATTTATCTCGTCTAAAAAAATTATGTATTAAATTAACGTGTAAGAACCTTTCCTTGATTAACCCCAGGCGCACACCAACACGATTTCATTGCGAAGGTTTGTTGCAGTGCAAATTCAATTCTGAGAACTTGCTGGACAAAATTTTGAAACCATTGCGGTGTATGAGCTAGCGCAGACCAATGCGTTGCAAAATATTCGGTTTGCGAGTATTGTGGCTTGGTCAGGAACTGAATCTAATTTTCGTTTGCAAGTAAACATACATAACCAAAAAGGAAGAAAGTCAGCTCTTGGCTCTTTGGAAATGAACACTGAGCAATTGGTAGCAATTATTTTCAAATACCAAATATGATGATTTGGTATTATATCAACATGTATGATTTGAATCACAAAGATTACAAAAATATAAGAGAAAAATACAAGATTTGGTGTGATATTGGAAAAGCTGTCTATGTTCCAGGTTAGTTTCAGTTTACTTTAATAGGCTAATCGGGCTTTTAGCTGTTATCCCACATAGCGCACAAAGTATCCGATATATATTAAGTACATATCAATGTAACCCTTAAAGTATGTATTACAAAATATGTACCTCAAACATATCCAATACATATTATTTAAGGCAGAATTGATACGTATCTCCCAATACTTTCCGATACGTATCAGATACATAACCGCTAAACCTACCCACAATGCATTAGTAACTGTGTCTTTGCTTGTGTGCTCTTTCTGAACTGAAATTTTCTGTTGTGAGAAATGATGAAATGTAAGCTGATATGATTGTGGAGACAAAACCAGAATAGTACTTTTAAAAGGATGAAAATTGTTTATTTGAATGTGATATTATAATATATTACTTATTATATAAATCTGTGTTTCATTTATGAATTGATTCGAATCTGATCCAATGCTAAGTAGGCTATTGATTGCATTCAGTATTTTGAGGTTAAGTTTCTTATGATCTTTTTATGTCTTTCCAAATGGGATTAACTGGATTATTATGATTTTATTTCAACAATTACAAATATCAATATCATCATTTGATAATATTTATATCATTGATCAACAAAGTATTTTGGCAATTCTTTTGTCTTAGTTACATATTAGATGTATATCCAAGACATGAGGGTGATACATATTGGATACGTATAATCAATACCTAAATAATATGTATCTCAAAAGTGGACATTTTCACGTATCAGATACGTACTAGATACGTAAATTTACGTATCCGATACATACTGTAAGTATCGATGGAACTTATCTAATACGTATCTGATATGTTTATGTGCTATGTGGGATTAGGCACCTTACTCTAGTAGTTTATACGATAACTCAGGATATTATTATTGTATTACAGCATCATTATTATAGTTAGCTTCAGTATCTCTTCTACCCTACTATGTGTTAACTCTGACAAGGTTCAGGACTTGAATATCAGCTATAACAGCAAGACTCACTATGAATGAGAGGAAAGAAGCAAAGTTTCTGGGCTTCACCCTGGACATATGCCTGAATTGTTCCCAGCATATTGACATTGTTGCTGGCAAGTTGAATAAGGGATTAGAAAGTTAAAGTCTAGATTAGAACCCACTTCTTGATTAGAAAGTTAGTCTTGTGTTAGCTTGGATGTTTTAATGGTGATCTACTATGCTCATATCCATTCCCATCGTTTGTCGTATGGCACAATACTTTGGGGTTCTAGAGCTTACAATAGCAGAATTTTTAGTATTCAGAGAAAGGCTATCAGACAATGTTTGTTCAACAGAGCTTAATTAATGAGAATTTGGGAGAACATGTAAGGAGCAGTTTGTGGAACAGGGGGTAATCTACAGTCATTTCACTAGAAATAGAGGCAATTTGAGTACTTATCAATTCACCTATTCTAGTACACAAAAAACATTACTATTCTTTTCCATCAAATTGTTCAATTCACTTCCAGAAAGCCTCAGGGATATGGAGAATAGAATGTTAAAACCTCAAATCAAACGTTTTTAGGCCTATGAAATTTTGTATTTGTTATTTGATGCTTGTATTTTATCTGATGCTTTCAATAAGGCTACAATAAGTCGCCTTTTATAAGGCTACAATAAATTTCATTCTATTCTATTGATACATCAGGTTGGTTAGGTTAAATACTCAAATATTCCCGCGCTCTAAGTCATGATTATTTTGCTTTGGTGTGTGTGCCCCAGCGTCACGAATATTTCGCACCAAAACCTTCGCCTCGAAATCGGAGTCCAAATTCTAGGAACCACCGCAACAAATTCGCGACGCATTGGTCTGCGCAAGGCTTAACTTAACCTCAATCTACATGCAACAACAAACAACAAAATTAGCCGAACATGAAGGCGAATGTGTGGATGGGCAAAAAGTTCGCTATATGCCGAACATTCGTCCAATTTGATGTGTCCAAAAGACCAACAATGGACGGAACACCCAAACATTCAAGAATCAAGAATCAAGAATCAAGAATTTTTATTTGCTGTAAAACTTTACAAAAAGCAATAAGCATCGTCAAATATCACATCAATAAATATAAATATATCACATCATAATTACATTCTATGATTATTACATTTTGTTGATCACACTACTACCATGTCTTAAATAATACTATAATACTTCCAGTCTTAAGTTACAAATTCATGTTGTACATAGCCTGCAATATCATATTGAAATTGCAATGTCATTTTATGTCCAATACTATTTCACTTTGTAAAAATTCATCAGTCGAATAAAATGCTTTTCTCTTCAGCCAGTCACCAAGGATCCTACTGAACTTTTTAGAATGTAATATTTTTATATTACTTGGTAATTTGTTATACAAGATAATTTGTTGATACCTATGGCTTCTAATAGATTTGTGCAGCCTAAAATTTGGTCTTACAACGTGGTCTTTCTGCCTTGTGTTGTATGAGTGAATTGTAGAGCTTTCTTCATACAAATGCATATTATTCTTTACAAAGATTAAATTATAAAAAATGAACAAACATGGAAGAGTCATTATTTTGTTTTCAGAGAATACATTTCTACAAGTTTCATTATAGCCTAGATCAAATATTATTCTCATTGCTTTTTTCTGCCAAACAAAGGCTTTTTGTGCTGAAAGTGAGTTTCCCCATAATTTGACACCGTAAATGAGATGTGAATGGAATAGCCCATAGTAAATCATTAAAATTACATCAAATTTCACACAAGACTTCAATTTTCTTAAAAGAAAGGTAATTCAAGCAAGTTTTTTACAGACGTTTTCCATATGTTGATTCCAAGTCAGTTTACTATCCATAAATATTCCCAGAAGTTTGACTGGCTCCAATATATCATCGTCTAGATTCAGGTTGCTTTGGTTATTTAGTGTAAAAATTAATTTCTCGGTTTTATTTTCATTGATAGTCAACATATTAGCATCAAACCACAATCTAGATTCTTGAAAAGCCCTATCTAGTTTATCATGAACACTTGACAAATCAACATCAGAGTGTACCAAGGTAGTGTCATCTGCATACAATTCGGAAAATACCGAATTATTCAAGCTGAAATCGTTGACAAATACTAAAAATAGGAAAGGTCCAAGCACGGATCCCTGTGGAACCCCTACTGCTACTTTCAGGAATTCTGAATTTTTATTATCAAAGCTAACCATTTGCTTTCTGTTTTTTAAATATGATTTGATAAAACTCAGTTCCTTGTCAACCACTCCATACTTTTCCAACTTAGTACATAGAATGGAATGCGAGACACACTCGAAAGCTTTGCTCGTATCTATCATGACAGCACCTATAGTATGCTTTTGTTCAAAACCATTCAATACAAAGTCAACTACCTTTTCAACTGCATCAATTGTAGAGTGATTGGGCCGAAAGCCAAACTGTAACGGATAAAGTAAGCTATTGAAGACAAAATATTTATTAAGTTGAATTAGAAAGCATGATTCAATTATTTTACTTAATATGGGTACAATTGCAATTGGCCTATAATTCACTGGCTCATTTGGATCACCTTTTTTAAATACAGGCATCACCTTGGTAACTTTCAAGCAGTCAGGAAATATTCCCTTTACAAGAACAAAATTTATAATATGTGTCAGTTGAAGAAGAATAACATCGACAATACTTTTGAAAAGATAATTAGACAAGCCATATACGTCTTCAGATTTTGAATTACTCATCTTACTTACAATAGACTTAATAGTAAGTTCATTATTGCTAGTTTCATAGTTGAATTTGTTTTTCACATTGAATTTATTATTGGCAAATAATTCTAGATAATTAACATTCCCTGAGTTACCAGACCTAGTTTTGTCTTGAATATTTCCAACATCTACTAAAAACTTATTAAGCACCTCAGGCGAAATTGGAATTTTCTGTTTTTTCGATTTCTCTATATGACCTTCATTCTTTGCAACCAGCCATGCAGCTTTACACTGATTCTTAGAGCTGGCTATAAATTTTCCATTTGCCTTCAGCTTTGCCTTCCGTATCTCTAGCTTGTACCTCGTTTTGATATTCCTAAACAGAGACTTATCTACAGAGCTGTTTGAAATTTTCCATTTAGTATAAGCCACCAGAAGCAGTTTTTCCATAGTCTCCAGTTCCGGTGTGAACCACTTGATCATAGAATAATTTTTATTTCTAGTGCAACTTTTGACTATTCTCTTAGGGCAGCTTTCATTAAGATTTAGTAACAGAACACTCACAAACTCATTTACAGCTTTATCAACATCATTATTATAAATACCTGACCAGTCTGCCGACAACAATAAACGTTTATAATATTCAAGATTACCTTCAGAGAAGATGCGCTTCTCATAAATTTCTGCTCTACATGTTTTTGTCTTTCTACAGTCAGAAACAAATTCAGTGGTCTTAAAACTCGTCCAGACACCAGCATGGTCAGACAGCAAATCTTGACCCAGTAACTCTACCTCCATCTCATCAGTTCTAACATTAGAAGCAACAATATCAAGGCATGATTTGAATCTAGTTGGCATTTTATGAGCACAGTACATATTAAAAGATCTAAGAAGATTCATTAATTCAATTGTTTCATTGGCCTGGTTCTTTAATATGTCTATATTCAAATCACCCGTCAGCACTATGGATTTGAATGACTTATTTTGTCTTGTTATACTTATCAGTAAGGCTTCTAGGTTAGCAGTAAATTTTTTAAAGTTCGATCTAGGAGTGCGATATAAACACACTACTAACATGTTCAACTTAACTAGTCTAATGGCAGAGGCCTCACAGATAGAATCGTCACAATACTGACTAACATCAATTAAGTCGAAGGGGGTGTTTACATTCACATATATAGAGGAGCCCCCATAAGGAGACAGCCTACAATAGTAGCTGGCTAGAATAAAACCCTTTGGAACATAGAGATTAATTTCTTCTTCTAACAGCCAGTGCTCATTAATGCATATAATATCGACTCTTGTTTAAAATCGCTTCAAGCTCATATAATTTATTCCGTAAAGACTGTATATTGATGGTGAACATACATAATGAAGGTTTACAATCCTTAGCCGGTAAGTTACATGCTTCAGCATTTTTTATTGGATCTAAGAGCCTAAAAAATTACCCTTTTCATCAAAATGATTACCTTCTAGTTCAATAACCTGTGGCACACATCTATCACTTTCAAACATAAAAATTAACCTGATGATTTCATTGCACATATATTTCTTTCCTCTGGCATTCAAATGCTGGCCATGCTTTGTGTGTAGGTCTCTACCTACTTGACTTAAATCAAGAATTTTTACATTTTTAAAAATATTTGGCAAATTATTGATAGCTTCATTAGTTTTTTCAATTTCATTATTTACACACGAACTGTACATTAAGTCAAATCTGTGAGGGATATTAGCAAGAATAATATTAGGGGTCATTTCCCAAATAGCGAACACTCCGTTCCACACTAGTCGTGATTCGGCGACTAGGTGTTCGGTGTTTGCCGAATAGCGCATGTATGGAGCTGGCTTTAGGAAACTTCTTTCATTATCGACAATTCGACAATATGATATGACTGTGTACTTCAAAGCAAGAGCACTATATGGTTTTTATGAAGAGTGCGAGTAGTGTTTCAATTTTTACATAATTTAAAGATATTTAAATTGGACAAAATCATGATGAATTATTGTGCTGCATTCAATTGTACAAATAATGTTGAGAAACGCAAGGATCTCAGCTTCCATCGGTAAGTATAACTTACGATCTATCATCTACCTAATAGGTTAAGTCACACATTGCTTGGAAAATATGTGATGAAATAATAATGTAATCTTCACTCTAAATAATTTTCATGGTGCAAATAATAATATTCTACTCCATTCTAGTTGTTTCCAGGTCATTGATGGTCTTAGAATTCGATACAGGCTAATTCCTGACTTGAGTTTCTTGTTTTCTATTCGCTCTAACTTGTTTCAACGATAGCCTATTTTGGAATGTATTTTTCTATAATTGTCATGCTGTATTATGAAGTATCATATTTCGGGTATTGCATATTTAGGCTATGCACGTGGGGAAGTTTAAATGACATTAATTCGTGGGGAGGCTTACTAACTTACTAGTCCAACGCGCCGGTCCTGAGTGGAGGTCAAAGTTTTGGTTGATTTGTAAACACCTATCTTTATTTATTTTCATCTTGATAATGAATTTTATAAGAGAAAGATATTGATGTGTTTGTGGCCATTTAGTGTTAAAACTACTTAGGAATAAGTATAGTGATTAATAGTAAGTTCATGTGCAGTGAAACTCGGTCATATTTCAGTAGTGGTGGTAGTTTAGAAAAAATACTGAAAAAATACACAAGTGCGGTTTGTAACTAATTACCCCAATATTGACCGAGATAGAGATTGGAGTAAGACTCTTCTTTGCGTGAACAGACTGTACCTTGAGTCATTCGCGGCACATGCCTAGCACTGTCGATACGCGGCTTAAAGTGTAGTTTACCGGCCACCATTCAGAAAGTCAAATTTCCGGTTGCAATCGATTAAGTATGCTCTCCTGATACGAAAAAAATTATAATAGTCGTCGCTAGCTTATCATTAATTAAAAAAAATTCATTTTCCCTATCCTCACTTTGCATGATCAGCTTTATACGCTTCAAAATTCTTCTATGCGCAGTTTTATTAGATTCAAGTAATTGTAAACAACAGTGTAAGGCCACAACACCGCCAATCTTCTAACCTATCCAGCATAGGTTAGCTAACCCTGGTCCCCAGTATCGACACCATCACTCTACTAACCTATCGAGCTTGGGTTGGGTTAGCTGAATCTTAGGTTAGGTTAGATGAAGCTTAGGTTAGGTTAGATGAAGCTTAGGTTAGGTTAGCCAAAGTTTGAGTTAGATTAGCTGAAGCTTAGATTAGGTTGGTTGGTCAGTGAGTCTTATAGTGTTGTTTACAATTACTTGAAGCTAATAAAACAGTGAATAGAAGAATTTTGAAGCATATAAAGCTCATCATGCTAAGTGGGGTTAGGAAAAAAATATTTAAAAAAAATTAATGATGAGCTAGAGACGGCTTTTTTTGACATCAGGGGAGCATGTTTAATCGATTGCAACCAAAAAATTGACTTTCTGAAGGGTGGCCGGTAAACTATACTTTTACCGTCTACTAATTCACATACAATTAAGGCTCTATACTCAGTCCACGGACCTAAGCTCCTCTCCCGAGGTTCTGACGTCATGATCCGACCAGCTAACAAGTGGTCGCAATTGCTTGGAACGTAGAAATTCCTCATCGATATTGGATTTAAGTGGCATGAAAAATATATTGATGTTTTAATGGTTATTATCTGTTGATCGGCAAAATTCACATCTTTCTAACAAAAATAAGAATGATGAATGATCATAATCAATATCACTTGACAGAATTGGAGTTCAGAATCTTTCATAATCATATTTTTTTATTATTATTTTGACTGCTCATTTTTAGCCGGGAATTTTAAATTCATTGAACTACACATACCGTACTACAAATAATTCAAGTATGTAACCTAATCTATATGAAGTTTAAATTATATGCAAGAAATTAATATAATTACAGTATGTACTTTGATTTCAATAAAACCAATCTTTTTTGAAGAATTATGCTATTTTGTTGAAGGTGGAACAAAGAACACAACATAACCGCCAAAAAATCTTCCATGAGAGGTTTGAATTATTTAAATCAGCTGAAAGAACACAAGCACATACATTTTGATAGATTCCCTGATAAGTGAAAGGCTTGCGTTTCCCAGATTTTCACAGCATAACCTAAAAAGTAACAGCTGTAGCTCGATGATCTCACTTGCCATTGGCTACAGCCGCCTGCGACGTCAAAATGGGGGAGGAGCTTAGGTCCGTGGATGGAGTATGGAGAAGGATGACTAATTTAAATCCTTATTATGGCTATTCATGGTCTAAAACTCATATCAACCACAAAATTCACTATGATAACAATAATATACTATTCCCATCTACATCTGACTAAAAATCATATGTTATTGACTTATTACTTTTTTCAGTTTTCGTCTTGCAGACAAGAGAAGGCTTCAAGAGTGGATGGTAAAAATTCGACGTGAGGGATTTGTTCCAACTATCTACAGCGTTATCTGCTCAGAACATTTTGAGCCATCATGTTTCTGGAAGAATTCAAATAAGAAGATTTTGATGCCCTCAGCTATTCCTACAATCTTCAATTTTCGTGGATCACTCAAGAAGGTTAGTTTGTATGCCTGGAATTCCTTAACTCTAATTATTTCAACAAACAATATAACTTGGGGTATGATCACTCTACGAGCATGTTTGCTGGCACGTTTCATGCTCCAGATTTGATTCAATGTAAATTCAACTTGACAGCAAGTTTTATGCTCCAAAAATGTAATAATGAACCAAACCTGGAGCACGAAGAACTTGCTCATAGTGTAACCATACTCATTCTTATTTACTGAACTCTCATGAGTTCAAGTTCATTCGAGTAAGCCTCTCTCTGATAAAATACAAGTAATAGAGTGTGAATTAAATGAAAAGACAAGACGTTGTCTTTTCATGTAATATGGATAACTACCACAATATCACCTTTACAACTACTCAAAAAGTAATAGAATGTGAGTTGAGACTAGCTTGTTCCAAACCAGAATTTAATTAATAACTCCAAAGTTGGTGATAAATAGATTAAATTAAAATTGATGACTTGATTATTTCAAAAAAATTCAACAGGATTAGAGGAAAGCAAAATCAATCAAGTATTGAGGAATGATATTGATAAAGTTTTTTAGACCTCTGCAGCTCTGATACTACAGACTCTGCAGCTCTTGCACTTACTACTTTGAAAAACTCCTAATTATTATAATTCATGTTGTACTATGTCTTGAATATGTCAAAGTTTTACATCACAGTATATGTATGTATGTCTGGCTCAACAGCCCATGAAGAGCCTAGGCCTACCAGCTGGTTGTCAGTTTCATCACAGTATATACCTACTATTAAACTACTATAGGATATATATATTTTTGTTTTTGCAGAGGGTGCACACACGGCCGCCTCCAAAAGAAAGATCTGCTGCTGTGGATACAGTGAATGGTGACGTAGAAATGCAGGAGAAGGAATCTGGACCTTCTACTGTGGAAGCTTCCGTAAAAGATCTTCTTCATGACCACACATATCAAATTAATGGTGGAGATAAACTTTCAAAATGTGAGTATATACTCAACAGGAAGGTTAAAAGTATTGAAAAATACAAAGCCAGGTTAGACAATAACAATGCCAAAAAAATGTTAGGGGTAGAAAAATTAAATCCATGTCACACATGATAGAAGAGTTGGAGGAGAATATGAAGATTAGCAAAGGGCTTGAGAGTGTTCTTGAGAATAAATTTTCTAATATCTTTATTGAGTCAACTGCTCTAGCAAAAAGTGGGAGAAATGCTAAATATAGCAGCAATGTTGAAAGATTTGCTCTCACCATGTACTTCTATTGTCCTGCAAGCTACAAATTTGTTAGGGACTGTTTTGATAACTGTTTACCACATCCAGCAACATTGAGAAGGTGGTATAATGTGATAAATGGCGACCCAGGCTTCAATGCAGAGGCATTTGCTCATATTAAGCAGATGATAAAGCATATTAAGCATATAAGCATGAAGCATCTAAAGCATATTAAGCTGATGTTAAAGATCATGAAATACATGCCTGCCTCATGACAGATGAAATGTCAATAAAAAGAGACGTCATATGGGATGGAAAGGAGACTCTGGGGTATGTTGACATGGCTCATATTAATTGTGAGGCGAGAGAGAAAGAGCTTGAGGCCAGTGAGGCACTTATTGTGGTTGTTGCCTTGAATGCCTCATGGAAAATACCAATAGGATATTTTTTGGTGAATGGCATCAGCAGCAAGGACAAATGCACCATCATCCACCAGAGTTTGGCATTGCTGCATGATGTAAATGTAAATATTGTTTCTGTAACATTTGATGGATTATCCAGTAACTTGAATATGGCACGATAATTAGGATTTAGTTTTGATGTAGATAGTTTTAATTCATTTTTCAACACCATCTGACAAAACAAAATGTATATATAATTCTCGGTGTATGTCATGTATTGAAATTAGCTCGCAATGCTCTGGATGATATGGGTGTTTTAATAGACAGAGATGGAAACTTGATAAGATGGTGTTTTTCTCAATTATTACAACTCCAAAAAACTGAGGGTTTGGCAAATAAATTGAGAAAAAACACATTTTGTATCACCCACAAAAAATGAAATTGAAGTTGGCTGTCCAGCTGTTGAGTGCATTAGTTGCAAAAGCACTTGAAGTTTTAGAGCAAGATCTAAAAAATCCTCAATTTGTTGGCTGCTTGGCAACGAGCAAATTTTGCAGCATTGTCAATAGGCTCTTTGACATAGGAAATTCCATGCATCCTATTGCCAAGAGCTATAAAAGCGCACTGAATAAGAACAATGCTTTGCATGTGTTCAAGTTTTTGGAAGAGACTGAAGGCTACATGCTAGGTTTGCAAAGGGAAGATGGGAAACTGTTGATTAAATCTCCCCGAAAAACAGTAATTGTTGGGGTTTTATGCCTCATACATGGCATCAGGGGTATGTACAAGGACTTAATTGTGTCTAGAGAGCTAAAGTATTAATGTATAAAATGTCTCAGGACAAAAATGTATAAAATGTATTTTGCATGTAAAGGGGTCGCTTAGGATGGAACAATAATCCCAATGTTGTTCAGTTCAAATCTGCTTATAAACAGCTCCTTGTAAAAATGGGATAAAAGTAAGCAGTAATGAAAACTGTATTCATTTGTATGGGAGCTTTGTTCTCTGGCTATTCCTCCTCAGTGCACCACTATCTAATAGTGGTAGAATTTTGTGGTATGAATGTCAATTTCATGAAGATTATATTTGAGAAGCTGGCTCCATTGATGACACACCTAATCAATGAATGATTGCATGAGGGTTTTTTTCTGGCTGTTTGAAATTGTCTAGGACTGTACCCATTCATAAAAAGGGTGCTGTAGATTGTATGGAAAATTATAGGTTTATCTCCTTGATCCCAGTTTTGGCCAAGGTATTTGAGACTGTACTGTCTCTTCATCTCTATTAAAAGTTTGAACAACTGGTGCCAGTGCAATTTGGATTCAGGAGGGGGAAGTCTACGCTTTTGGCTGTTCAGACTCTTATTCAGTCAATCCTATCTGTACGGTATTTGAGAATCGAAAGTCAACATCACTTGTGATGTGCGATTTAACACGAGCATTCAATTGTGTATCACATGATCTTCTGTTGAGAAAGCTGAAGAAGTATGGGTTTAGATTTAGACCCAGAGCTCTAAGACTGACTGATGACATCCTATCTATGTGATCGCTTTCAGGTGATTGACTGGAATGGTGAGCTGTCTGATCCTGTGGTTGTGAGGCATGGAGTCCCTCAAGGCTTGGTTTTGGGCCCGCTGCTTTTCATTATAACTATAAATGATTTGTATTATTCTTTGAATAGAGGAGTTATGATGTTTGCAGATGTCACTTTACTATTTGCAAGAAGTAACAGCTTGGAGGCTACTGAGACTGCTGTGAAGGAGCACTACAGTGTGCCGTCTCAGTGGTTTGTTGCAAACAGACTGATACTCAATGATAGAAAGACCCAGAGCCTGAATCTCAGTCTGGTTACTGTCATGAATACTGAAAGTCTGGCCCCATTGAAGCTCTTAGTTTGGATAAGGGGCTCACTCGGGATGCTCACATAAATCAAATTAGCTGCAGGCTCAGTAAAGTTATTTTCTTTCTGAGGAGACTGGTTGACTGTGTGCCAGATTTTATGATGCAACTGGCTTTCTCTGCTTTCTTCCAGTGTCATGTTGCCTATGGAACTATATTGTGGGGCATGCTGCGGGCGTGAACAATATATTGTTGCTTTAGAAGAAGGCTGTAAGGATTGTATCACGTGCTGGCTTAATCACTGCAAGCCATTTTTTGTTGAGAGGAAAATAATGACGGTTTATAATCTACATATATCAATGTCTGTTATCTGTGAAAGAGAACCTTCATTCCTACACAGTTGCTAATAATATTCTCAACCATGGAACTAGGCAAAATTTGAATCTGTTTGTACCAAGGGTGCGGCTGGAGAAGCCCAAGAGGAGTTTCCCAGTACAGTATCTGGAACAAGATTTTTTTTAATGAATTACCTCAGGCTGTGAGAGAGTTGACTAGAACAAAATTAAAAAATACTTTGAAATCCTGGATGATGAATAACCCATTTTGCAATTTTAGAGAGTTTGAGGAGACCAATTGTTTAATTATAGTGCCTTGCTAACTGTTACAAACAAAACTTGATAGATTTTTGGTATAAAAACTGCTGTTACACGATATTATCCAAATGAGTTGTCGACCTGTATGATTAATCATTTATAAATCCAGGAGCTGCCTATTTGAACTTCATATTTTATGATTGTTGGTATTATTAGAATATAGTATTGTTTACGATTACTTGAATCTAATAAAACTGTGATTAGAATAATTTTGAAGCGTATAAAGCTCATTATACTAAGTGAAGTTAGGAAAAATTAAAGTATTTAAAAAATTAATGATGAGCTAGCGACGGCTATTTTTTTATTTTCATCAGGAGAGCATACTTGATGGATTGCAACCAAAAATTTGACTTTCTGAAGGGTGGCCGGTAAACTACACTTTTACCGTTATAATATAGTAAAATAAATGTTAGAATTTTCAATATTTTATGTATTCACTCTATCATTCATGTTTGCCTTCCACTTGACTAAAATATTTACATGAGGTTAAAGTTGTAATGTAACTTCAGTGTACAGTAGAACTAAGTTAATTTCCTTATCAATTTTCAGATCATTGTTAGGCCTTACTTATGTGTCTTGAGAAAAAGTGTAGGATATGCATGGCAAGCGCTGCTATGGACCTGGAGGAGAATATAAGTATCCACTATGAGAGCCTAGCATAATGACCCACCGACCATAAAATGATCAAAGAACACTTCTATTGAATCAACTGAAACAAAGGTAGGATACAATACAGATAAAACATATTAGTCTCTAATATGGGGGTGGCGTAGCTGAGTGGGTTAAGCGCTGGCGTTGCAACCCAAAGGTCCCGGGTTCAAACCCAGGTCAGACCAGGAATTTTTCTCAGGCCACTTTCCCGTGTTTCGGATGGACACGTTAAGCCGTCGGTCCCGGCTGCCTAAAAACAGTCGTTAAGTCATGTCAGAGGCCCTGAAATTGATCAGGAGCGACCTGAAAACCCTGACACCAGACCTGAGCCAGCCAGGTTACACGAATATTATATTATTATTAGTCTCTAATGTTTACACTCGGTTTGTGATGTATTTACTTGTTCATTCACTGTAAAAATCAAGTAGATATAATTATTACCTACTTGTTAATAATAACTATATCAAATAAATTATAGTTAGAAAGGAGCAACATGAACTTCTGAAGTAAATATTTGAAGGGAATAAATTCTCAAGGGGGTCAGCTACCGGTACAGTTACCTTACTTTATGCAATGTTCATGCGGAATTATGTAGGCTATTACAGCCAATTTTTTTATTTGGATTTATCTGCAGAAAATCTGGCAAATTTGTAATTTTTAATTCAATATTTATGATTAAGTTGATATGAGTTATTTAGCCTATAGTTTTTGCAATTTGGTGCTGAATAGCCTAAATAATTTTAGGGGAGAAATTCCCCTCAGATTTCAGAACAAAAACTTACTTCATTTGCTCAACTTGATTAACATCTGTTGATAAATATATAATTATGAAAATTTATTACCCCGACGCTGCAAGGCATACCGGGGCAGAGATGAAGAAGAAGATGAAAATTTATCCTTTTGTGTGAATTGTAGAGGTGACGGACATGTGTTTATTCCACGTCCCTTTGATGTAGGCTACTCTGAGCTATTCGTTCAATTTATTTCATATGATCAGCTGAGCGTCCTCGTTCCGTCCGTTTCCTATGTTAGTACGGTGCAATTAGGCTGAACACGCACTGCTACGACTCAGACCAGACCAAGACTCAGACCAGACCAACTTGCAGCCAGAGAAACACGGAATTACACGTAATTAAATGGAGATCACATGAAGTAACGCGCACTAGTCAGACCAAACGCAAGACCAGAGTCAGACCACAGCTGTATACTTTCAATGTTTAAAGGCACACTAGCGCGGCCACCATTCCAAATTTGGAACCAAATCACTACGGCCAGAGAAAACATTGGAAGATAGGAGAATTGCGTTTCAGGCCAGACCACAAATTTTCTTCTGGTCTGGCAAGACCAAACGTCACACAGCTGGTGTACATTCATTTTTTAGTGCATTTCATTTCAAGGGAGTGAAATTAGGGAATGAAATTTTTAAAAAATCACTACAAATCGACCAATAACTTGATCGTTTTGAAAATTGGTGTGTATAATACCCTTATTATGCCCTACAATTTGAGCCATCAACGGACAAAATCCAATAAAAAATGGCGGAGAAAATGGCGAATAATAAGCCGAAAATTGTGTTTTTCGAAAACGGCACCTTTGGATTCATACCCTGAATAGCTCATTATAAGTCATATGATTTGAGCCATCATAGAATTGCATTTGAAATTCACTCTTTCCGACCGCCAGCTGCCGGAGAGAATTTTTCAAATTTGCGTTGCTTTTCACAAAATGGAATAGTCATCTTTTATTTTGCATCATTTCATTTTTTCTCATTTCTCTGAAAATGTCTTTTGAAATATTTGATGCTGAACGGCTAATTTATGAAATCAAAGAGATAAAAAGGAAAGATAAAAAAATAGAAGACCGCATTAAAATGTAGAAAATTATAGAATTAGAGGAAAAGTGAAAAAAACTCTTACAGATAAGAAATTCCATTTTATTCATCTATCCATTGATAATACGATACAAATTATAATATTATTATTATTATTAAGACTAGGATAGGAAAAATAGGCGAAGCCAGTACTATTTCTTGATATCTATAAATTCATTATGTAGCCTATATTAACTTCTATTTCAGGGCTTGACTAGGACTCCTGGAAGGGCGCTGCCTTCCACTTATGAAAGGGCTCATCCTTGAGGGGGTTGGTTGATCAGGGAGGGGGTTAGTCTCAGCCCATAAAATTGAGGGGTTCGGGAGTCGTCTCTAGATAAAAATTAAATTTTGACCTCGAATGTTTTGTTGATGGTGAACTTTATTGATGTTTGAAAGCTCGAAAATGGAATTTCTTTGTCATTTTTCATTGAAGAAAATTATCGAACATCACAATCAATTTTTCATCATACAGGAATTCAATTATGGAAAGCCTTTTTGGCTTCTTGGACAATAGAGAAAAATAGCAAGTGAAAAGCAAACAAAAATAGCAATTTTTGTTGATGTGATTCAGTACGTTTCGAAAATGGTAAAAAGGAATTTTGATTAATAAAGGGGAGAAATAAGAAGAATGTGGATTGAATATGTAGTACTAGGCCTATACACTCCTTGTAGTATGACCTCTTTTGGGAGATTGGCTGTCGTTAGTAGACAGTCAGTCGTTTCCCGTCTAAGGAGAAATAGTAATTACTAGCCGTCAGGCTTCGCTGGCCTTCTCCGCCTAGGGCTCCACCCCCTGGACCCCCGACAGTATCAGCAGTGTCAGTGAGTCAAACAGGCTCGCTTCGCTCGCCTGCATGACCTCTGTCAGTGTAAGCCGAGACAAACAGGCTCGCTTCGCTCGCCTGCAAATTCCGTTCAGAAGGGATTCGAAACTTATTGAACATTTCTAGACCTAATCTGGATCTGTTCACCAAATTTCGACATTTTCTACCAATTTATTCTCGAAAAATCCAAGAAAAACTCTGAAAATTCCGAAAAATAGTAAAACGCTTATATTGAGCGTAACCTTGGGAACTATATCGGACATAGTTTGAAACTTGGTTCAATATCTTCCAAATTGGTTAATCTATAATCTCGCTGAACCATTGAATTTACAGTAGGGATTAGTCGTATCAAGGGGAAAGATATGCAACCCGCAATACATCTACAATTTTGAAAAACCTGATTACTGGCGTAATCTTGAACGGAATTCAAAAATATCTTAAAAAAACATTTCTAAACCTTATCTGAACCTACCTACCAAATATCAACATTATCTACCGATTGGTTCTCGAAAAAATTGAGAAAACGCCGAAAAACTTGAATATTTGGCGTATTCTTGAAAATTTCCTAAAATCCGTTCTTAGCGCGCGTCTAAATGTCCAACTGAACATGTCTGCCAAATTTGAACGCATTCGGTACAGTAGATGTTTAGTTCTGGTGATGAATGAATGAATCAGTCAGTCAGTCAGTCAGTGCCATTTTGCTTTTATAGATATAGATTGTAGCATTACACTCTAACTGATTAACTGCATGTTATTCAGAGGTGACTTTTTATAGTAGTTGGAAACTCAAATGAGAAAATAAGATCATTGAATTCTATAGATTCTCAATACTCAATTAATGATCAACAAAATAATATGAAATGTCTAATTGATGAAATCAATTATCATGAGAATAATACTGGTGAAGCTATCGTCACATGAGGGCGCAAGGGGCGTACGATTGAAGGGTACACCAGCTCATGGGCTGCTGTTGGCCAGTCCGAGCCTGTTTTATTCGTTCACCCTATGCATGGGATCCATTTTGTTCTTTTCATTATTCATTCTACAAGATATATTGTTCTTTCTAAGAAAAGAACAGGCGAAATCAGATTGAACACTTAATAGACGAGTACAAAAGAGAAAATGTTAATGAATTATAGAAATTCTCTATAATACTGACACCAATTTAGGTTCACATCAATTCTAGAAATGTTATTTCAAATCCTTTTGATAATACGTCCATAATCAGGTTTTCAAAAGTTTGAGATGCATCGCGGATGGCATATTTTGGTCCTTAGTCAATTATCTATTTTATCTAAATTAGACCTTTTATTAATTACCTATTAATTATCTAAATCTATCTATTCACAATTCGCGAAATGGCACAGTACTACGCCGATCATCCGAGCGCCGATTAACCAAATTGTCAATTATCCGAATCGGTCTTGAAAGCATAGTAGTAAATAAAAAACCAGCGTTTACGACGTGATCGCAGCTTTTCTTACTTTTTTCATTGTATTTACTGTACCGTAGTTTAGTACAGTAGTATGTGTTCTGCTTTCCATATTAATTTAACATCACTACACTGTACTAAACATTATTTTCTTTATTACTATACAATTACATATCCAATTATCCAAATTTTCGCTTATCTGAATTGATCCCGGCCCCAATTAGTTTGTATAATCGGCGTTCCACTGTAATTAAGATGAAGTTAAAATTCAAACAATTTTTTACCATCCTTTTGGAACGGCAGCTATTTCCGAAATTCAGAGACCGGTCCTATGATCTCGTGGTTATAACAGTGGTCAATCTCAGAATTCCATTATTTAAATTACCCGGGAATGATTGATACAAATTTAAAACGAAGTTGACGCTATCTCTTTGTTGATGACGAATTAAATTTGAATGATAAATTTTTTTGTAGCTTTTCCACAAAACGAATATTCTCTCGTACGATCATAATCTTTCTATTTCTTCTCTTTTCGATTTAAGTTTAAAATGTCTTCTGAAAATTTCAATGCGGAACGCTAGATCAACAAAATACGAGAAAGACCATGTTTTTGGAACTTTTGTTCCGAAAATTATTCAAATCGTGGCGTGAAAAAAGAAATTGGGCTGAAATCACTGATATGTTTGGAGGCAGAAATTGTGACACAGAGAGCCAGTAAACGGAACTATGTGAGTATAAATATTTCAATATTTACAATAAAAGAAAAATATTTTAATTTTTATCTGAAAATAAGTATGAATGAATGAATCACCAAATAAGTTATTTGATTTAATTCAATATACATTATAGAAACATAGGATATACATCAAGATTATTGTATCATAATACATAAATTGTATTGAGAACATTCAACGTTGATATACAGGGAATTGAGATACATGAACAGAGATCTATTTAGTATAAGTGAACATTCCGAAATTGATAGAATATACATACGGTAATACAAGAGGTCTGGTTAAGATGAATCTTCAAAAAGACAAACCCATCTCCAATGCTCACACATTGTCACTGCTTATTAAATGAAAATCTCAATCATACCCTTTTTATTAAATCATTTTTCAGATAACCCTTTTAGTAAATAATGAACTTTAAAACTTGGGCTGTTTAAAATAATTGAAAAATAAATAAAAATCAAACACCCTTTTTTGAAAACTTTAAAATTATAAAAAAAACACATACATGTTTCGGGACATAAGCCCATTCTCAATGTGGATAAAAATAGTAATTACTTTTTATGTAAAAAAGGGTGTTTGATTTTTATTTATTTTTCAACCCTTTTAGTAATCTTCTATTATTGAGGGAGGGTGGTAGTGAACGGCAAAATCAAGCCCCATAAGAACAATGTAATTTTTATCAATCTCTTGGAGCAGATAGAGCTTCTATTTATGGACAGAATTCCATGTTCTTTACATGTCATTGGAAAGAGAATTTAATTCTCCAGGTGCGTGACTTTCACTTTTTCGATTCTTAGTTTATTTCAATAATTAGAGTTCAATACTTTTATAGTTAATCAATAATTAAATAAATAAATAAATAATAATAATTTTATTTCCTTAAAAAACAAACAAAAAACAAAAATGAACAAAACAGCAAGCAAATGTAATGAGTACAATTTAAATTTAAATCCAGTTAGTGTAAAGAATTAAAGAATAATGTTTCAATTTTTTATTTATTCTTATTGGAAATTAACCTACTCAACTATGGGAACCCCATGTGCTAGAGTAGGTGTAAATTTTGGGTGGGGGTGCAAATACTTTGGGTAAGTGAGCTCACATACTGTTAGAAATAATATTTTCTATGTGATGTCTTCCAGTTGTTATAATCCACTTTTTAACGACGGCTTTGAATTTTCTTGGGTGTTCTATCATCTTGATGTGTGCAGGAAGTAAATTGTGGATTTTTGGTGCTAGGTGGTTGTAGTGTCGTTGATATGTTGCCTTCCTAGCAACGTTTGCGATCAGAAGGTTTTCTATTTCTTGTGTTATGGCTGTGGTTTCTCCATTGAAAGTTTTCCGGTTTTTTGTGTAGTCTGCAAATGATTTCCAGGGAGTAGAGCTGTCTTGCATCCATCACTCCGAACTCATTGTATAGCTGATCTGATGGGTAGCGAAGTGGTTTCTGCTTAATAATTTTCATTATCAGTTTTTGTACTTTTTAAAAGAGGGTCAAGGTGAACGAAGTTTGTCCCTCCCCATCCCACAATCCCATAGGTAATCAAAGACTGGACTAAGGAATAGTACACCATCTTCATACACTTCTCATCTATCAATGTCCTCAGCATTTTGAACTTGTAAATAGTCTTTCTCAACTTTTTGCATAGGTTGTCTATATGATGGTCCCAGCGCAGGAAGGAGTCCAGTATGATTCCAAGATATTTTATTGTTGGTTTTCTGTGGATAGTGTATGCAGTGCTGTTGGAAATGTTGACTGTTAAAAGGTTCTCTGTAGGCTGTCCATGCTGTGTAGCTGAGAAAGTTAGAAAGTGGGTCTTGTCATAGTTTAGGGTGAGCAGATTCTGATTCAACCAATGTGAGATTCTCTGTAGTCCTATTTCAGCCTTATCCCATGCTACTGACCAAGTTGGTCCTGAAAACAAAAGTACAGTATCATCAGCGAAGGTGGTGATGTTTCCCTCAATTTCCATACTGCACAGAGGATTTATATAAATCAAAAATAGTATTGGACCGAGAACTGTACCTTGAGGTACTCCATAATCCACTTTGAGCTTGCTACTTATTTTTCCATTGACTCTGACACTCTGGGTTCTGTTTGACAAGTAACTTTTGAATAATTCCCATGCTACTCCTCTGATACCATAGTTGTAGAGTCTATCCAGTAGAATATCATGTGATACTGTATCAAATGCTTTTTTCAGGTCCAGGAATATCGCCAAAGGTTTCTCATCACAATTGATTTTTTCTGATATTTGTGAAATAACATTGTGGATTGCATCATTGGTACTACAGTTTGATCTAAAGCCATATTGATTCGGTGATAAAATATTATTTCTTTCAAGGAAGTTGATAAGTCTAGACTTGATAATCTTCTCAAAAATTTTCGCCAGGATATTTAAAAGTGATATTGGTCTATAACAATTCAAATCTTTCTTGTCTCCTGATTTGAAAATGGGACATATAACAGCTTCCTTCAAACAGTGGGGAAAGACACCTTCTTGTAGGATTTTGTTGGCAATTAATGTTAATGGTCTAGTTAGGGCTGCACTGTTTTGTTTGAAGAGCTCTGGTCTGAAGTAGTCTGGGCCTGGTGCACTATCTGATTTGAGACTGCTGATTATTTTTGTATTTCTTCTTCATCTACTGGCGTATAAAATATTGATTGACATACTCTAGTAGTGGTAACTGTAGGTTCATCTGCAGGTTGTTGATTGTTCAATATATTTTGTGCCAGTTCAGATCCAATATTTTTGAAGAATTCATTGAAAAATTTTGCTATGTCTTCATCATTCTCTCCCAGTTTCAATTCTCTTCCTTGCACATTTATTTGTTTGATTTGTGTATTTGGTCTCTGAACTTCAGTTATTTCTTGAATCACCTTCCATGTCTGTTTTGCATTTCTTAAATCTCCAAACTTGTGAGAGAAATATTGTTTTTTTGCTTCTTCTATAACTCTGGTTAATAAGTTTCTGAATTTTCTGTAATATTGATTTAGTTGGAGATTTGATGCATTATTTTTACATTGTTTATGAAGTTTATCTCGCTTCCTTATAGATGTTATTATTCCCAATGTTATCCATGGCTTGATTTTCTTCTTTCTATGTGGAACTATGTAAGCTTTCTTACACTCTTCCAGGCACCCATTCACTATAGTAATAAACTCTTTCAGTTTGCCTTCAGTACTATCCTGCATGTGAATGGAGTTCCAAGTTTCTTCTGAAAGCATTGATGAAAACTTGACTCTATCAAATTTTTCTCTGTGCTGTTCTTTCTCCACATTATTGATGTTTCTGTTGCTTTTTATTCCAAGAATAGTAGTGTAGTGGTCTGTTATTGAGTTTTGAAATATTATTGGCATAAGATCTTTTTGAAGTTCACTAAGATGTGATCCAGGCATGTGGCGGTATTGTTGTTGACTCGAGTAGGCTGTTTGATGCAGTGAACAAAGCCAAATTCACTGAGTAAATTCTCATAATCATCCAGTTGTCGATGCTTGTTTGGTTCTATGGTGTTAATATTGAAGTCTCCTACAACTACATGGGAATGTTGACTTGATCCCTCGAATACTTGTCTCAAACTATTGATGAATTCTGTCAAATCCGGATTGGAAGGTGACCTATATATTGCGGTTACAACAAATATACTTTCTCCAGTTTCAAGGCGGAGGTTCAAACAGTTGGCGTGTTGAATTTCTGGCTCTTCAACCTCAGTGTTAATGTCAGCTTTAACATATACAATCACTCCATCATTCTGCAGCTGATTCTTCTCGGTTGCATATAGATTGTAGTTACTTATGACTCGCGGAGTTGTATTGCAAGAAATCCAGCATTCTGTTAAAACAATAACATCAAAATCACACTGTAAGTCTTCTAGTTGTATCAGGAACTCGTCAATATTCTTGTTGTAACTTCTAATATTAAAACTGACAATTTTCAGGTTAAACTGTTTCAAGCTATCACATACATATTTCGGATCCAGAGTTGAAAAATCATTTACATCTGCTAAGTCAAGCTCTTCTATCAGATTATTCATCAATTTTATAATTTTTAGTATTGGATTCTATTTCTAAGTTTTTGTTGTTCCATACCAAAAGCTCTTCATCTGTCCTCCCGTTTACTCTATCAATAATATCCTGCACTGCATCATTGTAGCCTGTTGTTAGATATCTGAAGCTTTCTGTATGCCTGGATATTGCAACAATAGCATGTGATACACTGTTGTATATTCTATTGTCTTTTGTGTCAATCCTCACTAACACTACATCCTTTGAAGTAAGCCCTTGCGCTTCGTGAATTGTGTTAATTCTCTGGGACTTATATTTCTTCATGCAATCACGGAGAACTTTTTTCTTTTTGCGTGAATGTGAGGATTAGAGTATCTTCCTTGAGCTGATGGGTTTCGCCGTTTTTGAATGTTGGAAGAATTGATCTTACTCGGGCATTCTTTGTGCTGATTCCTTGGTAGAATGATTGAAGTACAAAACATACATCCACTGGACACCGCTTTGTTACTGTTATATATTCTTCAGGTTCACAGAAATCTGAAATTTTATTCCACTTGGTAACTACTGGTGATCTCTCGATGTATGGTATCTGGTTGGAGTCGCCCACAACTATAATTTCCACTGCTCCACTCAATTCTGCAATAAAGCCAATGTAACCAGCATGCATCATTAGCCCCTCATCAATGTATACTTTTTCATATTTCTTGCCTGGATTATTTATAATATATGATGCTACTGTCCTGTAATCCATTCTTAGCTGAATAGGTATGTTCTGACTGGCGTACTTTGCTGAAACCGAATCTCTTATATCTTTTATGCTTGCTCTAGTTTGAGTTAGTACTAAATCTTTTCCTGGAGAGTGCTTCCTGATTATATATGTCGATTTCCCACAACCAGGCACTCCTTCTATCCAACTTATTTGTGGAAATCTAGGCTTATTGATGTGAATTTTGTTTATTTTACTAATTAGCTCACCGTCTAGCATGAGTTCTGTATCTCTAGTGACTAATATGTATTTTTCAGTGGTTTTGAACTTATTTTCCTTCCCTACGAACTCAACATATTTGCCTCCTTCTTCCAGACTGTATCCCATTCTGTAAAGAGTGTCTGTTTTGAATAGAAACTTCTTCATTACATTATCAAATATGTTCATATCTTTTTTCTTAACTGCACCAATCGTTCTGTTTGACACGTCTTCACAAATATTTTTAAGAATCCCTTGTAGATTTTAGCATTTTCAGCATCAGCCTTTTCCAGGAGGTTACGGAGGTCTATCATCGTATTAATATATCTTTCATACTTTGATGCTCCCTCGAAAAAACCAGTTGGATACTCTGTAGCATTATGTTGACTCGGTATTTCTAAGTAATCGATATTTCTAATTCCTTGATTGTAAAATACAAAACGGAGGGCTTCATTATCCAGTACAGAGCTTAACATACGTATTGCCGGTATATCTTGAATTGCATAGTCGAAAATATCAATTCCTATTACTAGTGGGTAATTGACTGAACTCCAACTGTTCAATAGAGCAAGCATGTTATTAAATCTTTGATGAGCTTCTTCATTTGTTTCTACAATGAATACTGGACACTCAGATTTTCGAGAGAAAGCTTTTATATAGTCTACTTCAGTGTAAGTTAGTTGTTGCCATTCATTAATTTCGATTTTGGAGCATTGCAAAAATTTTGACAGCCCCTTAGATGATATCATACAGTTTCCTTCTTTGCATGCAAAAGAAATGACTAAATCTACATATTCTCCATAATTATAAACAAGATTGATTCTACTTTTTGGGGTTTTTACTGTCATGTTGAATTTTTTAATTTGTCGAGAATTTCACATATATTTCCATTAATGATATTATTTTGTGCTACAATAGAAACTTTATGTTTACTGAAGTGTTGCAAGGTACTATGAAAAAACTTTTTAATACCCATAGTCGGTCATATCAACTACTTTCCTCAGTGCCTTTTCATATTCTGGACAGCTTTTGTCACTCACTTTGTGGTCTGCTGGATTATTACGTTTTTTACAGTTCACACATACTTCTTTCTTGTCCAGGTTTGGGCAGGACTTTATATCATGACCAGTCTCTGCACAATGACTACATGTGTTTTGTTCTTGCTTACAGAAACGACCGATGTGGCCTAGTCCATTGCACTTGAAACACCTGCTTACTGATACATAGTCCTTGACGCTACTTGATGACCAATCTATAAATACTCTCCTCATATTTTTAAGTTTATTTCTTATTTCAGCTACATTCTACAACCCAGTTAACCTGCTTTTTATCTTTTGGCCCTATCTTGAAAATTGGTTTGAACGAATTTTTGAATTGCTCAAATGAAATGTAGTCTTGGAAATTCTATTGAAAACTTCGATAACTACTTCTTCTTGACTCAGCTCGGCAGGAACATTGTATATTACCAATTTAGGTTTAATTTTATGTGGCTCACTTACCTCAAATTCAGCATTTTGCAGCAAAGAATCATTGAAAAATTTTTTCTTGTATACACTAGAGTCAATAACCAGAAGAACTCCCCACCATTCACATTAATTGCCTTTTTTACTTTTAGAGAGTTCTCGTTAGAAATAGTTTTTTTAATAACTTTTTCAGGTTCTCGCTTGTTTGTATTTCGGTTCCATGGATCTCCTTCGGCTTTATCAAAATAGTCTTGTCCTTTGGAACTGGCCGGCTCCTCTGCTCACTGGTTTTCTCCTTTATTGTTTCACCTGGCTTCTTTTCTTCTTTCTTCTTCGGTAGTTGGACCGTCTCGGCGTAGCTTGGTTTCCTAATTGTACTGGAAACTATCAGACTTGATGAAAGCTTCTCAATTTGTTTTTCAATATTGTTGAGTCTCTCATCTATCTTTGTATTTTTTGGCGGTTGCCTCACTGCTCACTTCGGTTTTTCCTGCGATTACTCCTAGATCCTCACAAAGAACAAGAAAGTCTTTATAGTCTGCTTGAGATATTTTTCTCTTCTCGTACAGTTTCGAGCCCCAATCCTTAAAAGATGCTTTTAAAGTCCAAAGTTTATAGAATAAATTATCATCTTTATTAGGCTCCATTATTTTTCAGCTTGATTATTTTCACAATCTTTTTTATCACTCTCTTCATACTCCGATGCTAGAAATGGAGAAAGTTTTTCTGGTGATCCCATTTCATATCGTAATTCACAGTTTATTTACACGATAAACGTTGCTTCACAGTTAAAAGCGTTGACCTAATTATTTTCACTAGCTGACGAAATTTCTTTACACTCACAAAAAATTCGCTGACTACACTAAACTACGATAAGATTAACTTTTAAAATAAACTAAAAATAAAAAAAAATAAAAAGTCACGCCCCTGGTGAATTGAGTCCTCTCTCCAATGACATAAAGAACATGAAATTCTGTCCATAAATAGAGGCTCTATCTGCTCCAATTGGAATTTGCTGGCGAGTGAAGCGAGCCTATCTGTTCAATTGACACTGCTGACATTGTTAGGGGTTCAGGTGGATAGGCGAGCGAAGTGATGCGGTACAGTGTAATATTAAACAGTATAAGAGCATTAAACTAACTTTTTGTTCATCTAAATTTCAAAATGTATTAATAAGGGAATAATTATTTGGTTGGTTCTACTAACATATTGTAATCACGACTCTATTATGTAATCGAGATTATTTTCAACACCAGCCAGGCTTTTGCTTAATCATGTAGCCTAGTACTGATCTGAATCAATAAATTCTTTTTCTGGGTATTGTAAAATCTAACATGAAACACATAATAATAAATTATTCAATCATACCGCAGGCTAATCTTACAGAGGCTTAGAATGAAAATAATGGGTAACAGGTAATTAGAATAATGGTAGGCCTATAGACATTTTTTTCTAAAGCATTACAAACATAAACCTCTTTTGTACCGGTAATAGATGTATCAAATTTTAAGCAATAGGTTAAAATTATCCTAAATAAGGTTTATTTGGAGAAGCTCCTTAAACAATATAATGAAGATGTAGTTGAAATTCAATCAAATTATTATTAATTATTTAGACCACAGCTGTATACTTTCAATGTTAAAGGTACACTAGCGCGGCCACCATTCCAAATTTGGAACCAAATCACTACGGCCAGAGAAAACTTTGGAAGATAGGAGAACTGCGTTTCAGGCCAGACCACAAATTTTTTTCTGGTCTGGCAAGACCAAACATCAGACCAGCTGGTGAGGGGTTTAGTCTCAGCCCATAAAATTGAGGGGTTTGGGAGTTGTCTCTGGATAAAAATTAAATTTTGACCTCGAATGTTTTGTTGATTGTGAACTTTATTGATGTTTGAAAGCTTGAAAATGGAATTTCTATGTCATTTTCCATTGAAGAACGTTATCGAACATCACAATCAATTTTTCATCATACAGGAATTCAATTATGAAAAGCCTTTCTGGCTTCTTGGACAATAGAGAAAAATAGCAAGTGAAAGTAGGAGCAATTTTTGTTGATGTGATTCAGTACGTTTCGAAAATGGTAAAAGAGGAATTTTGATTAATAGAGGGGAGAAATAAGAAGAATGTGGATTGAATATGTAGTACTAGGCCTGTATACTCTTTGTAATATGACCTCTTTTGGGAGATTGGCTGTTGTTAGTAAAGACAGTCAGTTGTTTTCCGTCTCAGGAGAAATAGTAATTATTGTTGCATTACACTCTAACTGATCAACTGCATGTTATTCAGAGGTGTTCTGCGCCTCCACTTGGCTGTGAAGCCTAGCTTATGGTTGAGAGGATCACCGTGCTGACCACACGTTACCTCTATCCTAGTTGATGATTATTCGCTTGCTGAATGGTCTGTTTGGGCAGAGATGGTATTCTTTCAGGGTGGGGGATGTCTTTCGGCTTGGTCGGTGTTGGTTGGGGGCCTGTAGGTTCTGTTCACGAATTTATGGTTTTTGAGCAGGTATTGGCTGGGCTGGAGTCGTTTTCCCGTCTTGCTGGGGTGTCTTCTTTGCTTGGACGGACTGTATAGTGGAGTGAATATGAAACTGGCAACCAGCTTGTAGGCCTAGGCCCTTCTTGGGATGTTGAGACATTGACAAACAAACTGTAGTATACACTGCTTTCATTTCTTGAAAAATTCCAAACAACTCATATCAATTATTGTCATTGTTTCTATTAGTTTATTATGAAGCTTACCATTGAATTTCCTATTTTTCAAAATTCGAAATTGAACTTCAATACACAGAATACTCTAAATTTTTGATAAGTTTAAAAATAATTTTACTGAAAATTTTCAAGTTTCAATTCATTATCAAATTACTTCACTTTTTTCATACAATCACTTTTTATAGTAATTGGAAATTCAAATAAGAAAGTAAGATCATTGAATTCTATAGATTCTCAATACTTAATTAATGATCAACAAAGTAATATGAAATGTCTAATTGATGAAATTAATTATCATTAGAATAATATTGGTGATGCTATCGTCACACGAGGGCGCAAGGAGCGTACAATTGAATGGTGCACCGGCTCACGGGCTGCTGTTGGCCAGTCTGAGCCTGTTTTATTCGATCATGTTAATCTATGCATGAGTTCCATTTGTTCTTATCAGTATTCATTCTACAAGATCTATTGTTCTTTCTAAGAAAAGAACAGGTGAAATCAGATTGAACACTTAATAGACGAGTACAAAAGAGAAAATGTTAATAAATTATAGAAATTCTCTACAATACTGACACCAATTTAGGTTCACATCAATTCTGGAAATTTTTTTTTTCATATCCTTTTGAAAATACGCCCGTAATCAGGTTTTCAAAAGTTTGAGATGCATCGCGGATTGCATATTTTGGTCCTTAGTCAATTTTCTATTTCATCTTAATTAGACCTATTTTATTAATTATCTAAATTTATCTATTTACAATTCGCGAAATGGCACTCATACATGGCATGTCCGGTTGGACTTTAAAAAGCACTCTCAGAACAGCTTTTTGAAATTCTGCTGAGTAACGCCCAATATTTAGGCCTAAGTTTCCATAGTTTTTCCTTTGCTTTTTTCGAGAACCAATTGGGAGAAAATGTAAAAATTTATTAGACAGGTTCCGATTGAATTTAGAATTGTATCTTGAAAATTTTTGAAACCAAATGTTGAGTTATGTGAGTAAACAAAGCGAGTCAGTTTTAATTGGAATTTTCAGGCGAGCGAAGATCCTATCTGTCTATTGACACTCCTGATATTACCAGGGGTCCAGGTGAATAGGCGAGCGAAACAATGCGGTACAGTGTAATACGAACTATTGGTTAGTTAGTTAATTATTACCAACTATACTAACATACATACTATATATAATATAGAGTAACTATACGAACATATTGTAAGTGTGTACAATAGAATTAAATGCGTTTTGAATTCTGTAATAATCGTTATTTATTATTATTATTATTATTATTATTATTATTATTATTATATTTATTATATGGTGTAGTGATTTTGTGAAGTTCTTCAGTTTTAGTGGTCAACAATGTTTTGGAATCAAAAATTATGTTTTCAAATAAACTTTTTAAAATAACTATAACTCATATCTCCGTTTGTGGAAAATGAGATTATTTGGCGAAGTGGAACAACCCTTGGGTCTCCCCACTATTAAAAGCCATACGCTAAATAAATAAATAATGTAATCAAGATTATTTTCAACGCCAGCCAGGCTTTTGATCAATCATGTAAATTCAGTAGTAAATGATAAACATCAACCTTTTTTGTACCGGTAATAGATTTTAAACAATATAGGTTCTAATCACTGGCGGCTCATGCCCACGAAACAGGTGAAGTGCTGTATAGTGAAAGATACGGGCACTTCACCTGTTTCGTGTGTACGAGCCGCCAGTGGATATAATTATTTTAAATGAGGTTCATTCGGAGAAGCTCGCTTTAATAATATACAGTAGTAAGCCGATCATCCGAGCGCCGATTAACCAAATTGTCAATTATCCGAATCGGTATTAAAAGCATAGTAATGAATCAAAAACCAGCGTTTACGACGTGATCGTAGCTTTTCTTTATTTTTTCAATTGTATTTACTGTACCGTAGTTTAGTACAGTAGTATGTGTTTTGCTTTCCATATTAATTTAACTACACTGTAGTGATATAAATCACTACACTGTACTTTTCAAATGTAATAAAGTTTATTCCAATAAGTTTAACACATTATTTGTCTTTAATACAGTCCAATTACATGTCCAATTGTCCAAATTTTTGCTTATCTGAATTGATCCCGGTCTCAATTAGTTTGTATAATCGGCATTCCACTGTAATGAAGATGCAGTTAAAATTAAAACAAGTTTTTTGCCTTACGTTTGGAACGGTAGCTATCTCCGAAATTCAGAGACCGGTCCTATGATCTCGTGGTTATAACAGTGGTCAATCTCAGAATTCCATTATTTAAATTACCCGGGAATGATTGATACAAATTTAAAACGAAGTTGGCGCTATCTCTTTGCTAATGATGGAACTGCTTGAACATGCAATGATTTTAATCATATGTTTTCTATCATGGTCTTGGTCTGGTCTGAGCTTTGGTCTGACTGCATCAGACCAGTGGTCTGGTCTGGTCTGAGTCGTACCAGTGCGCGTTAGGCCTTAGACTCGAACCTCAACATCCAAAGAGAAAGGACGATTCCTACGCCAACTTGTTCTATACAACCCCTTTATTGTTTGGTAAAAAGTAACACCCTTATGAGCGTCGGGTTTTTGGGGGGGGGGTGTGAGAGGTGCAAAATTTTCTGTTTTAGTGCATTTCATTTGAAAAAATGCACTATTGGTCTTGCCCTGACAATCGAAAATTTATGATGTGATATATTTTTTACACGTTTCCGAGCCCCTAGAACACGAATCTGATGTCCGTTCAAATTCATATATCTCTATATACAGGGTGTTTCAGGAGGAATGTGCAATACTTCTCAGGCTGATTCCTTACACCAAGTAGACTAAAAAGTTCCATGAGACCAACCCCCAAAAACGCTTTTTTACTGAGATAACAATGGCGGAAAATTGAGATTTTTCAAAATATATTAATTTTTTAGAGGCTTTAGTGAGGTTCCAAAATAAGCAATTCCTATGTAAAATTGGCTGAGGAATTCAATGAAACCAGTTGTAAGTTTGTAACTTTAACGGTTATTGAGATAATTGGAAAAATATGCTAAAAAACGCCATTTTTCAACAATAAGCGTTATAACTGGATAAGGAATCATAAAATTAAATTTTTTATTAATGGAAGTTGAAGAGAGTCGGATTCTAAAGAAAACGTCAAATGGCGGCGATTGTGTAAATCTTACCCGAATCTCAGAAATGGCGATCAAAAATCGCAAAATCGCTACTATACACAAATTTATCACTTGTGCTATGTTTTGTCAATTTTCGATCACTATTTCTGAGATTTGGGTGAGGTTTACACAATCGCCGCCATTCAACTTTTTCTTTAGAATCCGACTCTCTTCAACCTCTATTTATGAAAAATACAAATTTATGAATCCTTATTTAGTTATAACCCTTATTGTTGGAAAATGGCGGTTTTTTAGCATATCTTTCCAATTATCTCAATAACCTTGAAGTTACAAACTTGAAACTGGTTTCATTGAATTCCGCAGCTAATTTTACATAGGAATTGATTATTTTAGACCCTGAGTGAAGCCTTTAAAAAATTAGAAAAATTAATATGTTTTAAAAAATCTTAATTTTCCGCCATTGTTATCTCGGTAACAATGCGTTTTTGGGGGTTGGTCCCATGGAACTTTTTTGTCTACTTGGTGTAAGGAATCAGCCTAAGAAGTATTGCACATTCCTCCTGAAACACCCTGTATATATTTATACATATATTTATATATGTACAGTTTCTTGTTAACACGATAACTCCCGAAGGGCTTGTCGGAGAGCGACCAAATTTTGCACAAAAATCATTAGTGTTAATATCTCGGTCAAGTTCGTTAACCAGCCAAATTGGTCCAAGGGTAGGGGGTGAAATTAGGGGATGAAAATTTTGAAAAATCACTACAAATCGACCAATAACGTGATCGTTTTGAAAATTGATGGGTATAATACCCTTATTATTCCCTACAATTTGAGCCATCAACGAAAAAAATCCAATCGAAAATGGCAGAGAAAATGGCGAATAACACAATGCCAAAAATTGTGTTTTTCGAAAACGGCGCCTTTGAATTCATACCCTGAATAGCTCATTATAAGTCATATGATTTGAGCCATCATAGAATTGCATTTGAAATGCACTCTTTCCGACCGCCAGCTGCCGGAGCGAATTTTTTGTGAATTGTATCCGAACCAAGAGACGGACGAAAAAATTTCATGCATGTTTTTTCTAGAAAACAAAATTTGGAAGAGATTGAGACCAATCACAACTCTGTATCATCAACCGTTTCCAAGTTAAAATTTTTTGTAAATTCCATATTTTTCACAGGAATTATTCCGTTACTTTGAAAGTCTGTAATTTTGAATTGGAAACACTTGCATCCGTATTTCAAAATCCCTTTCGGCGAAATTCATTTCTCTTTAATTTGAGACCAAATTCACACTTCTATATACAGTGGTTCATGTGCTACAGCGATTTAAAAAAAACCTCACATCCCCAAAATCCCCTAAAATTAAATTTTATCATACAAAAAAATACTAAAAATATTCGGATTGGCTTATAATACTAAAATTATTATGGAGGGCGAAATTCTGTACATTTTCAGACCAAGATCATCACTCTACCTCCATTAGTTACAAAGTTACAGATGAATAAATTAATAAAAATAAGTAAAAATTGAAATAGCTTTACAGCAATAGATTTTACAGCAATCTTTTTATAGAAGTTTTATTCAAAAAATATAGTGAATCATTTATAGTATCAAAGAGTTCATTTTTTCTCTACAATTTGAGACCAAATTCACATTTTTTGAACAATTACAGAATTAGCTAGATCCATTTTTCAAACCAACTGTCGAGCTCAGAGCTCACTCTGAGAGGCGCTCCTTACTCTATGAATAATACATTGAAACGCTTCGCTGAGCTAAAGAAGACGACGTTTGGTTTTAAAAATATACGTAGCTTATTTCTAATTGTTCAAAAAATATGAATTTGGCCTCAAATTGTAAAAAAATGTGATCTTGAGTATCATATAAGATTTATCATGATTCTACAATTAATTCCTCATGATAACATTGTTGGAAAATCGGCGTTTTCAATTGTTAGAAAATTACACATAATTCATTCTATTGTAACTCGGTAACTATTGGCGGTAGAGCTATGTTCTTGGTCTAGAAATGTAGAGTGATCTATTCTCTAAAAGATGGTATATTAAAATTTCTTGTTCAATGCTTATTGTTAGAGAAATTTCAATAGAATTGAAAAAATTAGCGAATTTATCAGAAAAAGTGTGATAAAAACCGGTTGTGTACCTTCTTATGTTGAAGGTCACGCAATTCTTATAGTAACCATCTGAAAGAGAAAGATTTTCTGTACATTTCTTGGTAGTTTCAGATTTTTCCGTTAACAACTTTCCGATTGGTAGCATTGAAATGTGAAAAATTGGAATTTTCAATGTGCAGGTATTATTCAAGGGTATTATTTAAATCTGAATTTTGGAGTCTTCTACCGAATTTGGATTACAAGGCCGCCGTGATGAGTATAAAATTATGAGCTATTGAACGATAGAATCCGACGTACCAATCAAAAGTCATGAGGGAATATAAACTATCAAAAATAAAGGGATGCTTTTGACCAACCCCCATGAATCCTATGATAGTCTTGGTCGTGTCAACAATTTTTAAGTCAGACTAGGGTCTCAAGAAACGAAATCTAGAAGTATGAGCCAATCCTAATATTTTTAGTATTTTTTTGTATAATAAAATGTAATTTTAGGGGATTTTGGGGATGTAAGGGTTTTTTTAAATCGCTGTAGCACATGAACCACTGAACATAGAAGTGTGAATTTGGTCTGAAATAAAAGAGAAATGAATTTCGCCGAAAGGGATTTTGAAATACGGATGCAAGTGTTTCCAATTCAAAGTTACAAACTTTCAAAGTAACGGAATAATTCCTGTCAAAAAAATATGGAGTTTTCAAAGAATTGTAACTTGGAAACGGTTGATGATACAGAGTTGTGATTGGTCTCAATCTCTTCCAAATTTTGTTTTTTAGAAAAAACATGCATTTTCGTCCGAAGCTTGGTTCGGCTTCAATTCACAAAAAACTGAAATTTTTCAGCAGCAATTCAACTAACAAAGCTTGGAAGACTCGCTTGAAGTCCTCTGGATTATCTAGAATCATCCGGTAAATTAATACATCTTCCAGATAATTCCCACACTCACTACTCACTCATGCTCTGGTTGTCATCCTTTCCAAGCCAGTTTCATAGGTAGGCCTACTTTCAACTTTGAAATCCTTCAATATTTGGGAAAGGCAAACTCACATTGAACATTTACAGCATAAGTTCTGAGTGAGGCACCTATGAGTTTATGCTTGGGTCAAATTGAGCTTACACAAAGATCCAGAGGCATAAAATATGAGCTAAATGGCAAGCATATATCAGTCAGCCTTCTGTGGTTGAATTTTCAATTGATTATCTATAATCAATTGAATAGTTATAGTTATGAAGCTCTAGTAGAAAAATTGATCTAAATTGTTTAGCTCGAGTTATTAGAAAGATTTTATTATACAGGATTGGTATTACAGAGCAATATAGGTGTTAGCTTGCACTAAAAAGTTCGGGATATGGCAGTATAGTATATAATGATGACCAGATAGTGGTAATTTTGTATTCGTTTGTCTCTTAGTGACAAGAAATTATTCTAAACGTAAATGGAAAATGGAAACATTGCATTAATTATTTATTTAATTACCTATTATTTTTACTCAACAGTATTAGTAGGCTATTATATTAGAATAAGAAAATACAGTACTTCCTTCTCATATTTCTTAAGATGATTCAGGTATGTTACAATAACGAAAACGTTGGAATAAAGTTTCAAATTTTGAAAAAGTCTTTTTTTCATGAAAACGTCCATATTTATTTATGAAGCAATCATTCAAACTGAGATTATTAGGTATATGAATATTGAAACTAGTAATTCTTTAATTCTGTTGTAGTTGGTTGTAGCTACCGTCTAGATTTTCTTGATTTTCCAATGAAAGCTCATTTATTTAAGTTGAATTATGTTTTCTCACGATATAACTTCATAAGAAATAATCCATCAGGGTTCAAAAAAGGTTCATTTACTTTTCATG
The DNA here is from genome assembly GCA_017141385.1 of Sogatella furcifera. NCBI lineage: Eukaryota > Metazoa > Arthropoda > Insecta > Hemiptera > Delphacidae > Sogatella > Sogatella furcifera. The sequence goes on along the minus strand of CM029548.1, from coordinate 31,579,540 downwards.
ACTTTGTGAAACTTGAATTGCTCATATGCCTTCGAATTGTAATGAATGAATTCTGAGAAGCAGTATTCTCTGTAAGTTCGATAAGATAGTGAAGAAGAACCACATAACTTTTTGAATACTTCAATTTATCTAATTCTTTCTTTTTCATGCAGGACACATTGGAAAAGCTTACAAATACCCAAGGCACTTACTCATACTCGGAGATTGAGGAAAATGCTTTTCGCGATGCAGAAATTGATTTTATTGAGGCGATAAACATGTTATTGCTGGAGCTGGAGAGATCAGTGGTCACGAACTTCTGAAGCTGGCATGCATCTTATCTATCTTTGGATGATATGATAATGGAATTAACTAGAATTGAATGGTTAGTATCACTTTATTATTCTATTATTATTATTATTATTATTATTATTATTATTATTATTATTATTAGCCGTCAAGCTCCCAGATGGAAGACGCTGAGCAAAATTTGGTTCATTTTTTGTTTTTCTTGTTCTTTTTATCAATCCACCAGTTTTTCATTTTCAGTGAGAACTCCGCTTTCCTTGCTTCACTCCATTTTGTTCCCACTCTTGGCACAGTCATCTCTGGTTTAACTTCCCATTTTTCAACCTTTTCTCTGAAACTGTTCCTGATGTATATTTCATCATTGTTAATGTTAGCAAGTACTAAGTCCTTCTTGACGTTTTTCATCCATGCACCTCCATTACTAAGGGTTGCTACATATGTCACTATTCTTTTTGTAAGTCTGTGATCTGGAAGCCTCATTATGTGACCATAAAATTTAAGGCGCCTTTTCCTGATGTCTGCTTCTATGTTGGAGTATTCTTCAACTTTGGCCGTTTTCTGTAGTCTATAACCATCTTCGGTCTTTCTTGGTCCAAGTATTTTTCTAATTATCTTCCTTTCTTCTTTTTTCAAATTTTCCGTATCTGTTTTCCTGCTAAGTGTTAGGGTTTCGCTGGCATACAACATTGTTGGCTTGATTACTGCGTTATAATGTTTGATTTTGGTATTGATAGACATGCATCTCTTATTATAAATATATTGCACTAGCCCTAGGCCTTTACGAGCTTTCTGTATCCTTTCATTTTGTGCATGTTTTTCTGAGATAATTTCACCAAGATATTTAAAGTATGGTACCTTCTTAATTGTTCCTTATTGTACCTTATTATTATTATTATTATTATTATTATTATTATTATTATTATTATTTTATCAGTTAATTATTGACCGAACGTAAGTGAGGTCTGAGATTCAAGTCGACGATTTTGCATTTGTTTGTATGTATGTTCCCCATTTACGACTGAACGCGGGAATACATACTGATGAAATTTTACAGGGATGTTCTTGAAATCGCGCGTCGATATATATATAAGGTTTTTCGACAATTTTCATATTAAGGACGAAAAATGGATTAAAATATTCTCTGATATAGGTATACTCCATAAATGATTTGATAGTATATTTATGTTGATATTACTAAAACATCTGATATGACATTCATAATAAAAAATTTTCAAAAATTTCTACTTCAGATGCATACTTTCATTGAAGTCAGCTGAGATATTTCAGATAGGTTTTAAGGTAAGTTTTTCTTTAGGCAAAACAGTCCGACGGTCGAACGCAGGCTAACAACAAGAGCTGTGATTGGCTACAGTTGTTCGACTGCAGCCAACCGTCGGACCGTTTTGCATGAAGGAAAACATTATCAAAATAATTATAGAGACTGATGCCTGGTTTTCCAAGCACTCTGATGCCAATGGAGGCCAATGGAGGACATAGAGCGTGACTGTGGCCACTACCTTGCTGACTTCCTCGCGCCGACTTTCGGAATCGACGCACAATCTGAACGTACCGTGAATACAGACAGTGCTTCTATGACTTCGTGAGGTCTACCGTTCACAGAACTACTAGTTATTTTTACTTAATTGAGTGATTCTAAGTGAATATAATATTAATGTAGGAAAAGTTTTAATCAGTGAATATTCAGGTGTGATGAACTTTCAATTCGGTCATACTCTCAACTCACATGTTTATGTTTAACTCATGTGTTTATAAGTGAATCAACAAACTTTATTAGAAATAATTACCAGTTCAATAAATGAGCTCGATGAGTAAACATGTCTTAAGAAATAAACAAAAAGTTTATTGAGTGAAATAGGAAGATCTTTAGTATAGAGAATAAGACTTCCTACATTAATAATTATTATAATCACTCAATCTCAATAATTTTAATAATAATTATTATTGTTGTTATTATTATTTAGTTGCGTATAGTCACAAATTTTTGAGCAAGACTCAAGTGGCATGCAACATGTCAAGTTCAGGATCGGATTCCTGTGAATGTGCCGCACCACTCCTCTATGATATAGGGACATGCCTCTACCAATGTCCTGGTTATCTTGGATAAAAACACTTCATAACTAACGCATAACCTGATTCCTTATACCAAGTAGGGAAAAACTTACATGGGAGTATGGGACAAACCCCCAATAACGCTTTGTTGCCGTGAATTGAAGATAATTTTTTCTTAATATATTAATTTTTCTTCCAATTTTAGAGGTTTTTCAGGTTCTAAAATGATTAATTCCTATGTAAAGTTAGCTGAGAAATTTGATGAAACAAGTTTCTAACTTTGACGGCTATTAAGATGGGGAAATATGCAAAAGCACAATTTTTCAACAATCAAGGGTTAATCATGAATCTGAATTTTTAATTGAGGGAAGTTGTAGACTGTAGGGAATCAAATTCTGAAGAAAAAGTTGAATGGCGGCGATTGTGTAAACCATACTCAAATTTTAGAAATTGCGGTCAAAGAAGATCGCAATTTTTGAGACTTGGGTAAGATTTGAACAATTACCACACTTTAAATTTTCCTTCAGAATTCGATCCTCTACAACTTCCATAAATTGAAAATAGAAATTGATGATTTCTATATGCAGTTATAACCCTTAATTGTTGGAAAGTGTAGTATTCTAGCATATTTTCCCTAATATCTCAAGAAGCCTCCAAGTGACAAACTGGTTTCATCGAATTTCTCAGCTAATTTCACAAAGGAATTTTAGGATTTGAAACCTTAGTACTTTTTTACCTTTGAAAAATTATAAAAATGTATATCTTTTGAAAATATAAATTTTCCGTCATTGTTATCTCGGTACAATGCGTTTTTGGCGGCATATCCCATGGAAATTTTTTCACTAATTGGGGAACTTTCTACCTACCTGAGACGTAATTGCACATTCCTCCTGAAACATCCTGATCATTCTGAAAGCTAGTCATTTTATATAGAAATCGTTTATCATGAAAGAACATGTTGAATTTGAGTTGAAGGTGAAATTTTATCATTAAAAGTGTAGATCTTGAAATTCATTACAAGGTAATTGATGAAAGTTCTCAATCCTGTCAATTGTTATTGAAATATGTAATTTTCGTGTCATAAACCAAGGATTATTCAATTTATCAACAAATTACTCCTGAACTTCAGAAACCAAGGTAGAAAAGAGACATAAGTTATTCAATTTTAAATTGAATTTTATAAGTATTAACGAAAATTGATTAGTTTTTCTGTTGGTTACAACAATAAGCTAACAATTTTAACTTTGATGGGGTGAGCAAGAGGGGTAGGGGTCAAAACTTGTGCCAGGACATTTGTCTATATGATAGTAGTCAATGAGAGATTTTTCCCAAACATTACAACAAAATCTATCTTCTTCTGTTTTATAAATACTTGACTAGATAGCATCTTAGCCAAGCTATAGATATAGCCACATATACGAGTATAAGCATAGCTGCCGAGCGCTTCCGATAAATTTGAGTGGAATACGAGTTTCAATCATTCAAAATGTAGAACTCAGAGAGCTCTACAAGTTTCATATAGGGCGTTTTCCGGTAAAACAATAATTCTGTAAAAAATCATTATTTTTATATTTTTAGGCAGAAATGGCTAACTTCTTGGCTCTCTGAGCTTTGGGATTATGAGTTCAATGAATTTTTAACTTTTTCTTGAATTCTAACTTATATTCTCGGCTATTATATTCGAGCTTAGGTAATGATGGTGCACATCGATAACGTCATTTATTCATTGAAAATCTATCTTACGTGTCTTAATTCTTTATTTGCAGGATTTTTCCCACGAATTGCGCTATAACTACGCATACGCATGCTTGCTGGGAGATATGTGGAACTCTGGAGCTGAAATGCATTGGTCTTACTGGTCTTGTGTTTGGAGGATGAACCAATGAATGCTTGTAGCAAGGGTTTGATTGGTGAATATCCACTTAATTCATATTTATATTTATTCATCACTTTATAAAACGAATCTTTTGGTTAGACATTGATTCGTATTATTAAATATGTAAGAATTAGTGATTTCTTATTCTAAAGAAAGCCAAATTTTTTACTATTTTCTCAATAATTCGACTTCTTGCTGTTCCAGTTAAAGCTATCGATCTTAGGCGGCTCGAACACCAGAAGCAATAGTAAATTATAATAATAATAATAATAATAATCTTTATTGCATAAAATTTGTACATTACAAATTATGGCAATCGCCAAAGAATACATTCATACATATAGGAAGGTCTACATTTTAACAAACATAATTTAAGTTATTAATCACAGTCAAAGTTTTATAAATGCAATTAGAATTCACTACTTGTCCATGTATTCCTTAATTGAATAGAAACCACCATTTATAAAATATATTTTAACTTGAGCTCTTAATAGATTTTTATTTGCCTTTAGAGTTTAATTTGGTTTGGAAGCTTGTTGTAAAATATTATGCCTTGATGGAACGGATTTTTCTTAGCTATAGTCAAATTAACACTTGGCAAGTGATAGTTATTAGCAGCTCTTGTACAATGATTATGAATGTCATATCTATACAGAATGTCATTATTCAAACAGCATGGCAATTAGGGTGGAGTGAAAAATGAAAATTTTTGATAATCGTGATGGAATACCCGGGAGTAGTTGCCAAATTGGGAGTAAATGAGACCCTCAAAATTTGGGTTCTTTGAATTAACATCTCAGGTGCCCCAAAGGCATCAAAGTTTGAAAAATTTAGCAAAAATTGATCTTTTTTTAAAATTTTGTTGAAAATTTTACTTCTCAGAATTGTGATGAAATATGAATTTTAGTTCAGTTTAAGGTCTCAATTGATCACCAAAAAAATCTCAACACTCTTAATTTATATTGAAAGGGGCCACAAAGGGGTTGAAAATATTGATATTTTTTCAAAATCAATGGCAGAATCATTCATAACATTCAAATAAACCAAGAAATCAATGCTTTAATTGGTTCAGATGCCACCTAATGTCAAATAATTACCATTAAGTTACTTATTAAACATTAAAATGGTGAAACATTGTACCTAACAGTTAGGTTACAGTTAAGTAAAATTTTTTACTAATTTTTAGTGTTGATAGGTTATAAGCTGCTGCTACCCATCGTGGATTCCAATAAAAATTATCCTTTATGAGCCAAGTTTAAAGTGTATAGTGACACAAACCAACAAAATTTAAAAAACCTAAAATTGGAAAATTTTAAGTTTGAAGTTTGATTCAATGCTTTTAAAGTTTGCAATCGAATACAGTTTTCTATTCCAGATTGTATTTATTATATCTTGGTCCTAATTTTTAAATATAGAAGTCATAATAATTAAAAAATTTTAATTGTAGGTCATAAAACCATTTCATCAACAAAATGGAATGGAATGGCACATGTATCATACTCCAATCTATCAACTCTAAATTAATAGTGTTGACTTGACTCAAATGAGTACAATTGATTGCGGTTGAACCTAGATTCTCATATTGATTCTTTATTCCAAGCTCAATATTTACAGTTACTTACCTATTTTACCAACTTTTCAAAAAAATCAGTATGTGTGGGGGAGGACAACACACTGTACTATTCATGTACGGTACCAATGATAAATTACTGGATTTGTGCATAGAATTGATCATTTTCATTTGCAAAACGAAAGTGCAATTAACACACTGGACGAGTCTGGAATTACTGATGCCTCAAATAATAAAATAAAATAATTTCTGTCACTTAGCTATGAAATGATAGGGATGAAGTGATTTAAATGTGGCTGGGGAAAATAAACAAGCTAACTATTGTTATTCTAACATATTAATGCTACAGTATTCAATTCCATCAGGTATAAAAATCGATAAATAATACACATTAGATTCAAATCAATAGATTTGATCCAAGATGATGGATTGGAGTATGATGTGCCATTCTATTCCACTTTGCTGATGGATTGGAGTATGATGTGCCATTCTATTCCACTTTGCTGATGAAATGATTACATGGCCTACAATTAAACATTTTTAACAACTATTATGACTATTATATATGATAATTACGATCAAGATATAATGAAAAGAACCTGAACTGTATTTGATTTTGAACTTTGAATGCAGTAAATCAAGTTTCAAACTTTTGAAATATTCCAATTTTAAATTTTTTTTAGATTCTGTTGGTTTGTGACACTTTACACTTTAAACTAGGCTCATAAAGGATAATTCTTATTGGAATCCACGATGGGTAGCAGCAGCTTATAACCTATCAACACTAAAAATTAGTTAGGTACAACGTTTCACCATTTTAATGTTTAATAAGTAACGTAATGGTAATTATTTGACTTTAGCTGGCATCTGAACCAATAAAAGCATTGATTTCTTGGTTTATTTGAATGTTATGAATGATTCTGCCATTGAATTCACAATTTTTCATAGTTCCATACTAACTAATAATACATATCAATGTAAAGTTGATAATATTCACTGCTTGAAAAGTTGTCATTCTATTTCACTTCCCTGATGTCCAGGTCACATGTCTTGAAAAAGGACCAATTGCAAACATTTATTTGTTCCTTTCAATCAATTGTTATCAAGTTGTATTGCATGAAGCACATTAAAAATGACCGTTAATATGAAATTATATCACATTTTCAACTCCAAAACCCAGTTTGAAAACGTTCAAAGACCTTTGAAATTTTCTGATTTTGAACAAAACATCAATATTTTCAACCCCTTTGTGGCCCCTTTCAATATAAATTAAGAGTGTTGAGATTTTTTTGGTGATCAATTGAGACCTTAAACTGAACTAAAATTCATATTTCATCACAATTCTGAGAAGTAAAATTTTCAACAAAATTTTTAAAAAAAGATCAATTTTTGCTAAATTTTTCAAACTTTGATGCCTTTGGGGCACCTGAAGATGTTAATTCTAAGAACCCAAATTTCGAGGGTCTCATTTACTCCCAATTTGGCAACTACTCCCGGGTATTCCATCACGAATATCAAAAATTTTCATTTTTCACTCCACCCTAATGGCAATATTCTATTGCATCGGTGTGTGATCAGCTGAATCAAGTGGAATAACACATTGGTGGTGATATTGCATTTTGCTGATTGCTTGTTGCATATTTCTCTGGTATGCAAGCCGCCGAATAATTTGAAATTCCATAATTCCTATAGAGTTTTCATGTATTTAGACTAGTAAAATGCATAGCAACGCTGCTTTTCAATTTTTATAATTATGAGGGTGTAATAGTATGTCACATAAAGAGTGTGAGAAGGTCGTATTCATAAACGAATTGAATGTTTCCAACCGAGTCTAATAGAAGAGGTTGGAACATAATAATGAGTCTGTAAACACCTTCCCACATAAGTCTTGTGCAATTTTTCGTCTTGGTATAATATAAGAACAAATAAAAAATCTATACATCATTGTTCTTCAAACATAACCTCAAGAACAGTTTGAACTTTGATGAGAATAACTTCCATTACAGAGGCGCAGCTGTATCTAGTTTAATTCTACTATAAGCGTTCGGTAATAATCATAATAATTGTCTCCGCTTTCCGTGCGGTAAAGAACAGCTGATGCTTGATTTCCTCTTCACAACAATTTACGAAATGCAAATCTTGTTTGGAAATTAGGTACTTCTATGACAAAATGTATACAGTGAACCTGAATATCAAATTTAACCAATTAAATGTTAATAAACCAATTAAATTAATCGCAACTGCAATGTTATTTTGATCTTACTGTAACTAAGATTTCTATTGTCGATTATCAAAATAACCAATTTACCATTCATTCTAGATCAAATATGTCATTTCGGATTATTGGTTGAGATTATTGATTATTGATCAACGCTAAGGCTGAGGCCGCACTGCCGATGGGTAGAGCGTGGAGGGTAGTTGGTAAATCTATAGATTATACACACCATCCACAGTGATACATCGTATGAATGGTATGTGTTTAGCCGCCATCTTGAAATTCTTAAATATGGACAACATAACCTCAAAAAAATATGACGTCATACCATTCATACAATGTATCACTGTGAATGGTGTGTATGTTCTATAGATTTACCAACTACCCTCCACCCTCCACGCTCAGTGCGGCCTCAGCCAAAGAGGTGAAAAATAGACCTAAATTATAAAAAGTAGATATATTTGAAATATGTATAAGAGATAACGTAATGGACTAGAAAATGACTAGACTATGAACAATTGAGACCATTTTTTCTTCTAAAATGAAGGCACTTGCCTTAAAAGTGACAGGGTGTCTAGCAGTCGGGAAAATCGGGAAAGTCGGGAATTAGTCTGAAATGGAATAAGGTCGGGAAAAGTCTGGAATTTAAAGTTGAGTCGGGAAATCCATAGATAATAAAGTTGTTAATTTTTTTTCTTATTAGTTGAGTTACTTTCATATTAGGCGGGGCGGGCCTGAACAAGTATTAAGTAGGTTATAGAAAATCGATATTTTGGAAATATTGATATTTTTGAACCGATATTTTTGACATTGATGGCCAGGCACTAGAGCGAGCTTAGTGGGGAGACGGTTCAGTGTTTCCACTTTGCTTCTTCAATATTTCCCTAGCTAGTGCTAAAGCATATTAATTAGTACGGTGGATTAGTTGAAAAAAGAGGCCCAACCTAACATCCAAAGAGAAAGGACGATTCCTACGCCAAATTGTTCTATACCAACCCCTTTATTGTTTGGTAAATAGTTACACCCTTTTGAGCGTCGGTTTTTAAGGGGAGGGGGTTGAAAGGTGCAAAATTTCAGTTTTTTGTGAATTGGTGCTGAACCAAGCAAGCGTCGGGCGAAATAATTGTTTTTTTCTAGAGAATAAAATTTGGAAGTATTTGCAAAAATTGGAAAAATAAGTGAATTTATCACAAAAAGGATGATAAAAACCGGTTGTGAACCTTCTTATGTCAAAGTTCTCGCAATTCTTATAGTAACCATCTGAAAGAGGACGATTTTTCTACATTTCTTGATAATTTTCAGATTTCTCGATCATAACTTCCGGATTGGAAGCATTAAAATGTGAAAAATTGGAATTTCCAATTAGCAGGTATTATTATTCAAGAGTACCATTTTAATCTGAATTTTGGAGGTTTTTACCGAATTTGGATTATAATATATGAATTTATGCCGCCGTAATAAGTAGAAATTTATGAGCTATTGAACGATATAATCCGACGTACTGTTCAAAATTTATGAGGGAATATAAATGATTAAAAATGAAAGGATGCTTTTGACCAATCCCCATGAATTATATGATATTATTGGTAGTGCGAACAATATTTATGTCACTAGGGTTTCAAGAGAAGAAATTTAGAAGTATGAGCAAATCCTAATATTTTTAGTATGTTTTTCGTATGATAAAATGTCATTTTATTGGTTTTTGGGGGTGTAAGGGTTTTCTAAAATCGCTTTAGCAGTGCTACAGTAGCACATGAACCACCGAACAAAGAAGAGTGAATTTGGTCTCAAATTGAAGAGAAATGAATTTCGCCGAGAGGGATTTTGAAATACTGATGCAAGTGTTATTAATTCAAAGTTACAAACTTTTTAAGAAATGGAATAATTCCTGTGAAAAAATTATGGAGTTCTCAAGAAATAGTTATTTGAAAACGGTTGATGATACAGAGTTGTAATTGGTCTCAATCCCTTCCAAATTTTATTCTCTAGAAAAAACATTCATGAAATTTTTTCGTCCAACGCTTGGTTCGACATCAACTTACGAAAAACTGAAATTTCGCACCTTTCAATCCCCCTTCTCCCAAAACCCGACGCTCAAAAGGCTGTAACTTTTTATCAAACCATAAAGGGGTTGTATAGAACAAGTTGGCGTATGAATCGTCCTTTCTCTTCGGATGTTGAGGTTCGGTCTTTTTTTGAACTAATTGCACCGTAGTATACTAGTTGTAAAAATTGAATTACATAGAGTTTCGAGTCTAATTGCACCGTACTATATGTAAACATAAAATAATGTTAATAGTATGTTTTAAAATATACCCTATTTTAATACATAGGGTGGTATTTTTTGACATAAAGTCATATCATATCACGTTTAAAACGTTGAAAAACGCATAGAGAAACTCAAACTTTGTATTGAAAAAAGTCGGGAAAAAGTCTTGAATTTCATTTATGCAAATTGCTAGACACCCTGAGTGAGCTTTAAAATCGGCATTTAATGGAATGCTGTATGTGATTTTGTCAACTTTATCTACATCCACTCTTTATGAACTACCTTTAGAATATTGGCTGTCGTTAATGAAGACAGTCAGTCGTTTCCCGTCTCTGGAGGAATTGTAATTGTTGCATAACACTCTAACTGATTAACTGGATTTTATTCAGAGGTGTTTTACGCTGCCAATTGGTTGCGGATACTGGCTTATGGTTGAGAGGATCAACGTGCTAGCCACCTCTATCCTGGTTGATGATTATTTGCTTGCTATATGGTCTGTCTGGTCGGGGAGGGCATTCTGGCGGGGTGGGGGATTGGCTTCGGCTCGGTCAGTCTTGGTTCGGGGACTGTGAGTTCTGATTGAGAATTTATGGCTTCTGGACCGTTATTGGCCGGGCTGGAACCGTTTCCCCGTCTTGCCGGGGTGTCTTCTTTGTTTGGACGGGCTGTATAGTGGAGTTGATATGAAACTGGCAACCAGCTGGTAAACCTAGGCCTTTCATGGGCTGTTGAGCCACTGAGACAGACAGACTTCTATACAAACTAGTTCTATCGAACAAAATTGGTTCAACATGTTACTATTTAGAATACCATACACATATGTATTTATTCGAACACTTTGAATAAGTTTGTAATGAATTTTGTTTTATAACATTTGAATAAATTAATTTCTTCTTAACATTTCAGAATTAGCCTAATCTGCATAAGAGCTGCGCTTGAGGTCACCTGTACCAGAAATCATCAATCACCAGCTGTCTTGGAAGTTTATAAGGAGCTTGACGACAGCCTTGAACATCTATGAACAGAGAATGTAAATTTGAATGTTACAGCGTGGAGTCCTTTCGAAGTATTTATGGAGTGAAGATTTAAGTACAGTAGTTTAGAATATCAATATCCTTTCTAAAGATGGAATGTGGCTTAAAGTTAATCAGCTGAGTCACATAGTGGGTTTAATGTTCGTGCTCATGTTTGACACCATGAAGCACATTCCATTCACTTATTATAGAATTATTTTTTACATCTTATAGGTCTTATAAGTAGGGCTATTATATTATCTTTTTCCATTTGGCGCCTGATCAAGCTAGTCTTGGGGCTTGTTAGGCTGTTGGCTACTGTCCAACACCTATAGTTTGGAATGATTGAAAATTTGCGCAACCTGAATATTGAAAAATCATAATTTGGTTGCGCGATTTCTTGGTCACTTAGTATGAGCCTACTAAGAATAGAATTTCTTAATTAGAAATTGATGTATACATTCGACTTGATCTATAATACCACATCCAAATAATTATATTATGGTTTTAAAAGCTGACTATACTTTGAGCTGTACCAATACTTTCATACAGTTCTCATAGAAGACAAGCCTAGAGTAACATTAGCCATTATCATGGGTAAGTTTACTATAAATAGTTCAGCAGGCCCCCATGAAAAAATCATTCTATAATTTTAAAGGCATTATTTTGTAATTATATTAATTGAAGCACAAGCATCAGCTTGAATATTAATTAGAACTAGATTCTCGTACTATTGATGACTTTAAACTTGTAGGTCTCTCAGATTTTAAACTCTTGAACACTGGAGTTAAACTCGAAACTAAAAGGCCCGTATCGACAGTGCGAGGCATGTGCCGCTAATGCCTCAAGTTATAGTCTGTTCAAGCAAAGAAGAGTCATACTCCAGTCTCCAGCTCGGTCAATATTGGTTCAAAAATTATTGATTTGGTCTCAAATTGAAGATCGAAATGTTTCCTATAATTAAGACCAGATCAATAACGTTTGAACCAATATTGGCCGAGCTCGAGACTGGAGTAAGACTCTTCTTTGCTTGAACAGACTATACCTTGAGGCATTCGCGGCACATGCCTCGCACTGTCGATACGGGCCTTTAGATTCTTTCATTTGAAAAGAAAGTTTTGGCATTTTAATAGTTGACTTGAAAACTCATTAAGGCCCATTATCGACAGTGCAAGGCATGTGCCGCGAATGCCTTGGGTTGAGGCATGCGTGGTCTTATGCTGTTTGTAACCACGTATGCTCAAAGCAAACCAATTGACAAGCGTTATTGACTGGGAGACAAAGCAACTAAGCTTTGACAATTTGGTCTTTGGAAGTTAGTTCGTGCTCAATTACAGTAGTAAATAAAAGATTTTAGGCAATGTCTTCAATGAGAAATGTGCAAATGTCTGCGGCTGCCGGTAAGAGTCCATCAGTGACGAGATTTCCTTTATTTCTTTTACCGGAACGTTTAATGACATTGATATCTCACACCACTTATCTTATCTTAATTACTCTCCTTCCTGCTTTTTTGGGCTCAAAATTTCAATCTTTTTGAACTTGGAAGGTCCCGGATCAAAATGACTGGTCAGAGTTGACTTATTTTGATTAAATTAACATCCAAGTAGGTTTTTGGGGACAACAATCGCTTCAAATTTCCATACATTGTTTCCATGGAAGTAATTTATCTTTTTACCTTTCAAATCTCATGGAGTGTACAAAGTGCCTCAAATTGTTTCACATATGTCAAGAAGTTCTCATTTTCTGACTGGAATTGATGAAATGACCATGTTCAATGTTCCATCATTTAGGACATTACTCACCAATTGATAAAGTATAGTTCTTCACAATGGCATGTCGGTAAGTAGCCATAGCTGCTTCTCCTTGTTGATATTCAACAGGATATGCTACAGGAACATTTTTATACTTTATTCTCCTGGGTGATCCACTTACCATTATTCATTACATCTTTATACATCACTCTAATGTCCTCAAAGGAAATCTCCTCTTCCATACAACATACATTTCCTCTCCACAACATTCTTTTCAGCTATGTGTGATTGAATTTATTTAAATTCCTTTGGGCTGCATTTTTCGGATTCTAAATAGGTGTGTATAGATAAGAAACGTTGATTCAATAGAAAACAACATTTTTAACAAGAAAACTTTATTGAGATAGTTTAACACTAGGTAGAAAAACTCAGATTGGCGATATTTACGTGCCACAGGTGGCTACAAGGAAAGATGCGCATTAGCACAACCATTGTTTATCTTTACCTAATTCCTCCCTCCTTAAGTTTTTTTGTCCCGAAAATAAATTCGGGACAACTTGAAATTACTACAAAATTCATAATTACTACAAAATTAAAATGACTGAACTAGGTGTTAGCTTGCTTAGGTGTTAACTAAAGAGCTTTTCAAAGTTCTATTAAACCTATCCACAATTGAAGCCTTTCGCTCTGATTTGCTTGAATAATGATTAATGTTGTTTTCTTTCATCAGTAGAATGAATTTTGAATTGAAAAATTCCTTACCATTGTCCGTTTGTAGATTCTTTGTGGGATACCTCTTAAGAATTGGGTGAATAGCATCAGCTGTTTTATTCTTTAATGGAATTGCGTGTGCTAATTTTGACAGACAATTGATAATTGTTAGAATGTACTTGTAGCCTTTATTATGAAGAGAGTATGGTATCATTTCAACCAAGTCAGCTTGCTGTAAATCATTCAAACTTTTAATTGTAACTTTCCTGGTTGGATAGTTCTTGCGTGCTTGTCTGTGCAGTTCACATGCTATAATAGACTTCTCCATGATGTTGCTGATGATGATGATGATGAGTCAATGTTAACTAATTTTTGTCAACTATAACTTTTTCAACATTAGATTTATTATTTATTCACTTCTAGTAGAAATTTATATTTACAGAATGATCTACTAGTAGCAAAATCAACTATCACAGACTTACCATTATTGAATGGTTGTATATTTGCTGCTTGATGGAATGTTTCATTCATTATATTAAGAAAATTCTCACTTGAACCAAATGGTTCACTGATTTGACTATTACCAAATTCAAATAGTGCTTCTATAGTCCATCTAGCTCTCTGTGTGTAGAACAATGACTACATATACACTGTGTTTGTATAAGAGTCTCCAACATACACATAACTAGAATTATTTGTCACTGGTTCAAGATAGAAACTGTAATAGCTGATTGAGATGTGGGTGGAGGTGACATTGGTGGTGATGATTGAGTTTGTCCTACTGTTTCAGATTCTTGTACTCAGTGAAATAGGAGTTTCATTTTTCTCTACACTTTCACCATGCTCACACTATCTCAAAGTACAACAGTCAACTACTGAACTGGCTGCACTGACATTACCTTTATGAAATTTGTTTGGAGGGAATAAGCTGGGCTGACCTGCGCAGTATATACAGAGTGTTTCAGAAGGAATGTGCAATACTTCTCAGAGGCTGATTCCTTACACCAAGTAGACAAAAAAGTTCCATGGGACCAACCCCCAAAAACGCTTTGTTACCGAGATAACAATGGCGAAAAATTGAGATTTTTTAAAAATGTTTATTTTTCTAATTTTTTAGAGGCTTTACTGAGGTTCTAAAATAATCAATTCCTATGTAAAACTAGGGAAGCGCATGCGGAGGCAGCCGCAAATTGAGCGGAGCGAGCTGTCTTTTTGTCAAAAAGTTTTTGAAGCGTGGACTCGAAAATTTGATCCCGGTATTTTAAGCCTAACTAAACCTTGCTGATGGTGAAAGTGGCTCATTCTATTACCATGTAATGTTATGAAATGAGAATATAAAATATGAGTAACAACCTTTAAGTGAATGTTTTCTCAAGTGAGTATTTATTTTGATAAAATAAGGCAAGATGAGAAAATGACTCCAGCTTGGTCAATATTGGTTAAAAAAATATTGATTGGGCTGAAATTGAACGTCAGAATGTTTCCTACGATTAAGACCAAGTCAATAATTTTCAAACAAATATTGACCGAGCTGGAGTCATTTTCTCTATGAGTGGTTCAACTTTGTAAATACAGAGGAGGTCTATGTAAAAAGGGCATATATTTGAAAACTGTGTTTTGAGATAATGAGCTCTAAAGTTTTCACAAGCTTGTAACTTTTAAACTATGGAAGTTATTATTTCCATCCTTATTATATATTTTTTAAATTGAAATTTTGTGTTTACAAAAATACCAAAATTACTTGCTTATTCAAAATAATCAATAATCAAATAAGTAAAACAAAAAAACATTGCATAAGCCCTTCTTAGGGAGATGTATGTCAGCCATGTTTTTTATATGCCCTTTTTACATTTATGTCTGTTTTTAGTAAGGTAATAGTAAGGAAAAAATTTTTTCATTCACTTATTTATTGAATAAAGAAAAAAGTAGAAAAAATTACTCACATAGTCTTCTTCCAAAGTTCCTTTTCAAATTAATTATTTTGGTGAAATAGTTCTTCAAACAAACCAAGTAAGGAAAAAACTTTGTCATTCACTTATTCATTAAATAAAGGAAAAAGTATAAAAAATCACTCGCATAGTCTTCCACAGTTTCTTTTCAAATAAATTATTCTTGTGAAATAGCTCTTCAAACCAATTTACAGCATCAGGTTCTAAGAACCTAAATAGGCTCCTGACGTCTCTCTCTTTACAAGGGTTCATTTGAACTCTGTCTGCTTCTGGTAGATGCTGGTCCAAGTCCATGGAAATGTCTTTTTTTAAGTAAGTAAAGGATAGAAAAGATCCAGTGTAGGTTGTTGCTGCTGCTAGTCCCCCTGAAGACTGGAAGGTCATTTATGTGTAGGACTGAATTTTAAAAGGGTATTTATTCCCAGTCGGCTTCCTTCTCATCACATTTTTGAAACCTTCTGACCACTTCCGTATTACTGGGCCACCGTTTTTCACAACAAATGGAAATGGATTTTCTCTTGCAGTCTCAAGTATTTGTATATATTTGGCTAGAGTATGAATTTTTTTCCTTCTTGATTTTAATGCCACTAAGGCCAAAATTTCGGTCACATTGACTGATAGAGTGTTTTCTTACTGGAAACATGTGGGTTACTTTGACATTAAATTTCATCGATATCCAGCTACAAAACGATGTTACCAGGAGATGTTTATTTTGTTCACCCGCAGCATCAGAAAGAAAGTAAATTTCTTTATAAGAGTTATTGAATTTTCACTTTATAACATCAAATACAAATAAACATACTGTGTCTGGGTTCGTCTTGGACTCGGTCTCTAAGAAATAGAATAAGAAACTGGTGTCATCATTGTGACAGTGTACATGAAATAAGTACACCCACATGAGTCTTTTATAAAATTGAGATGTTTCATTAGTCTTGGGCAATGGAAGATTTTGTGCATAGTCGAATTCCAATACAAGAGTCTCACTGTTGGGTTCTTTACTTTTTTTTATTAGGCCATCCTTCTCATGTTTATATGCATTATATCTTCTCCTGTGTATTTCAAACTGGATTTTACACGAATCATTTGGATTACTAGAAAGTTTCACTTTGCACTCCGAACAATAATCACACAAGTCTGTTTTAGGTAAAGTAAAACCATAGTTCATCTTTGTCTTGAAGAATCTGTGGTAAGTTTTGTATGCTGGCAGTTTCACCTCACCATTGCTTTTCTCTCTCAAAAAAACTTTGAACATCTCATATAGTTTTTTTGGATACAAATTGGGATTTTCGAAGTATTTTTTGCTTGATTTATTTCTAGAATAATGGGATTCACGGCTTGGAATGAGGCTCAAATGTTCTTCAGCTAGATCCCAAACTTATTCACTGATTGTCCGAGGACGATTCTGGTGTGTACCTCTTTTTTCACCAAATGTAGCACCACTCAAAATTTTATTCTGAATAACTCTCAACCTTTTTACAGAAACTTGAAGTCCTGTCAGGAAAGTTTTACAAACAATAGTTTTGGAACCAGAAACTTGAACACTGTATGTCCATATGTTTTCCCTATTTTTTAACATCTACATGGTGCGTGGAAGAATTTCTGCATTGCATAAGTCCAGATAAAATCACATCTTGTTGCTCCTTTGATCCATCACCGTAGAACTGATTGTAAATGCTTTCTTTCTCTTCAGCAGCTATTCCAGTGAAACACTCATTCTTACAACATTTTAACACAATGACAAATGGTTTCCCTGTATGTTCAACTTTTTACGGTCATTACGGTCTTTTAAAGACTGGTTCTTACGTCTTTTCTGTTATTATCATATACTCATACTCATATATACTCATACTCACTCCTGATTCACTACTCATTTTACAAAACAACTAACTTCCTCACTCTTAACCAAACTTATGCACAGAGCACCTGGAAATGTGAGCACGTTCCCGCCCAACCAGAGAGAATAGAATATAGAAATAGAGTTGCCTTGCAGTAGCGCGGAGTGAGACAATACCCCCCGACTGCTAGTGTACTTTCCTCGCCCGGCTGGTATGGTAATCTCATATTAAACGGGCTTCGTAAATCATTCATAACTCAAGTTCAAATCAGAATATTAAACCGAAATTGACTTCTATGGCTTTGTCAAATCATGCTCTACAAGTAATGTAATATACTATTTCATCGTAACTATAATGTTTTCCAAGTTATTATTTTACAAATAAAAATTGTATAGCCTAGTATTTGGTGATTTCGTGCATCTATTTCTCTTCAGTGGATTTTTATGTTAGCTTTCAATGGAAAAAGTATTGGATGTAATTTATAGTACTATTGGTTAAATCTCCAATTCTATGTATGATACCATTACCTTAATGATCAAAGAACAGCAGATTAATGCATTGAAGATCGGAAATGATAATTTAGCCAAGCATCAAGGCTTTTAAAAGGCTATTGTCCTGCATTGAACATTCCAATATCCATTGAATGGTGTTTGCAAAAAAACCTCTCTCTTTATGTAAACAACAACACAATATTCATAGAAACGTTTTCATTAATAGAACTGCCAGTCGACATTTTTTCTATATTTATTATTTCTCCAGAGGAGAAACTCTGTGCAATTTTCGGTTGAAATCAGCTAGTCTGATTTCAGTTGTTGAGAAGCTTCCGTTCAAGCAAAAAGTACTATAAACTTCATTCAATACCTCTTACATTAAAAGCTATCATAGAAATTAATTGAAGAAAATGAAGAAGCGCGCAATCACCAAATACTACACTATTTTGATTTGTAAAACAATAACTTGGAAATTATCATACTTACAATGAAATAGTATATCACATTATTTGTAGAGCATGATTTGACTATACTATTGATGTCAATTGCGTTTTAATATTCCGATTTAAACTTGAGTTATGAATGATATAAGAAGCCCGTACAATATGAGATTACCAGACCAGCCGGGCGAGGTAAGTACACTAGCAGTCGGGGGGTATTGTCTCGCTAGCTTGCTGTAGAACCGGTATTGGAAGCCCAATCTACTCATATTCTATTATCGCTGCGCCCAACATGTGATGAACATCTGTTTACTTGATTCTTCACTGTATTTCCAAATGCTAAGAGAATGAAATGAAATTGTGTAGGCATGTGCAAAAAATAGCGGGAAGATTGAAAATGCAATCTCCCTAAAAAGGGCATATACCGGTATATGCCCTTCTTACATAGAACTCCGCTGTAATTATTACAGCATTTGACGTACCTTTTTTAGTCTCAAATGTGCTCTGATTGTTTAAAATAATCACCCAGTAGCAAATTATAAAGGAAAATCAATATAAACTTGAAAAATCGCGAAAAAATAAGCCTATTGGATGAAATTTTGGCAGAAATTTGGTGTAACAAGCTTCCATTGTTTGTTAGCATGTTGAGAAATATTGAATGAACGCAAATAAATAAATAATTTTATTAATAAAGACATCAGATAAAACCCCCAATTTGCCTCCTTCACACAGTATAATATAGATATTTGTGTATCAGTGCACAAAGAGTGATTTTGCTGTATCGAGAGAAACACTTACCCACGAACCGCAGGCAAGTGCGGAATAGTTTCTCAAGTGCAGCAAAGAAACGTTGTGCCCGTATTACACATAAAATTTTTCCAAACTACCATATTGAATGTGGAAGGTTGAAATTAAAATTGTCATATTTCAGTTATTTATTTTCAAATCCTGACAAATCAGGCACCATTTTATTCAGAACTAGCCGGCAGGCTTGCTGTAAAATAATTTGATTGTAATAAATAGTTACAATGATTTTGAAGACTCGCTGTATCATAATTTGATTGTAATAAATAGTTACGATGATTTTGAAGACTTGATTAATCAACGGAAAATAATTTATACATTAACTAGCCAGCCGGCTCGCTTCGCTCGCCTTCTCCGCCTAGCCAGGTGGCTTCGCCCCCTGGACCCCCGACAGTATAGGCAGTGTAAGTGAGACAAACAGGCTCGCTCCGCTCTCGTGCAAAACCTCTGTCAATGTCAGCTGAGACAAAAAGGCTCGCTTTGCTTGCCTGCAAATTCCGTTCAGAAGGGATCGAAATTTATTTCACAGCATTCCTAGACTTAATTTGGACCTGTTTACTTAATTTCAACATTTTCTGCCGATTTGTTCTCGAAAAATCTAAGAAAAACTCCGTAAAATAGTAAAACGCTAATATTAAGCGTAATCTTGGAAAGTATATTGGACATTTCAATAGTATAACTTGATTCAATATCTTCCAGATTAGTTCATATATAATCTCGCTGAACCATTGAATTTACAGTTTGGATTTGTCGTATCAAGGTGGAAGATTTGCAACCCGCAATACATCTACAATTTTGAAAAACTTATTACTTGCTTAATCTTGAACGGATTTCAAAAATATTTCAACACAACATTTCTAGACCTTATCTGAACCTGCCCACCAAATACCAACATTTTTTACCAATTGGTTTTTGAAAAATTGTTTTTCTCTTTTGCGGACAAGTTGGGTAGTAGTTCTATTGTAAGAGCTGTTGAGAGGAGCTGAGTATTAGCTGAGTCTGAATATGCTGAAAAAAAGAAAGAGTATTGATTGGGTAAAGTTTTCTCAAGCCTTAAATAGGTACAGCAAAAACAAAGTCACTCAGAGCATATGGGCTAAATCAGTATAGTCTGCCCCAGCAAAGAAGTCTCTCTGGCTAGATGGGTAAATCACTCCAGCTTGGTCAATATTTGTTCATGAATTATAAATGTGATCCTAATAGTAGATCAGTTTGTTTCCTACAATTTGAGATCGAATTTATAATTTTGAAGCAATATTGACCAAGCTTGAGTGATTCTTTCATCTTGACAGAGGGTTTTCTCTGCTTGAACAGACTATAGCTTATCTATTTTTTCAAACAGCAATGATAATTAAAGTTTTTTGAATTTTTTCAAGCTCACATTATTTTATAGTAGCCTAGGTAGTTTCATTTAGTCTATCTTTATCATAACTTCACATGGATGATTCAATACAATTAATATTTAGAAACTCATAAACTGTAATATTGTTGATTTTCACAAGGTTGGAAAATCATTGATCTAAATTCTCATGAAATTAAGATGGAACTCACCCAAAATTTATACTTTTCAATTTTCTCTCTTTATCCTTCTTCTTCTTATTTTTTGTAAATAAAATGTGTTGTACTTTTATTGAACAAGTTTTGCATAAGCAGAGTACCGGTACCTATAAGCTGAATGATGTGGTTAAGCTGAAAAAGAAAGAGTACGGTTATTGATCAGCTGCTCTCCCAGTGACAATAGATCATTCCTTATCAAAACATTTCTCATGAAATTCACTAAATCAAACGAGCTCACTAAATATTTCGTTAATGAGGGAGCATTGTCGTGGCAAAATAATTATCTGTAAGTAAAGAAAATTAGTGATTATCTGTGATGAAGAGAATAATCTTCGAATTGAATCATTCATATATAAATGTGTATAAATTTACTGCAATTTTTTTAATTTTGAAACGTTCAAACGTTTATAATAAAGATATTTCTTATTCCCGTAGCACAGTTCTCAAATTAGGCCTACTGGACCACTCCTATGAAATAAAGAAAATGTCTTCTAAATACATTTTACACTACAGAAATACGTACATCAGTGAAACTTTTCTTCTTTCTTTATGGCTACCATCATTGTATGTTGATAATTACAGTACCAGGTACCCTTTTAGTATTTTTGAAGAGTGGGCAGTAGTAGTTGGCAAATTTCCGAACGGCAGAATTATGTAGCCTACCATAAGAAGAATGTAATTCTTATCAATCTCTTGGAGTAGATATAGAGCCTCTATTTATGGACAGAATTTCATGTTCTTTATGTTGGAGAGAGGACTCAATTCTCCAGGGGCGTAACTTTTTACTTTTTTTTATTTTTAGTTTATTTTAATAGTTAATCTTATCGTATAATAATTAATTAACTATAAAAGTATTGAACTCTAATTATTGAAATAAACTAAAAATCGAAAAAGTAAAAAGTCACGCACCTGGAGAATTGAATTCTCTTTCCAATGACATGTAAAGAACGTGAAATTCTGTCCATAAATAGAGGCTCTATCTGCTCCAAGAGATTGATGAAAATATTACATTGTTCTTATGGGGCTTGGTTTGCCGCCCACTACCACCTACCCTTAATAATAGAAGATTACTAAAAGGGTAATCTAAAAAAATTATTTAATAAAAAGGGTATGATTGAGATTTTTATTTATTAAGCAGTGATACTGTGTGAGCATTAGAGATGGGTTTGTCTTTTTGAAGATTCATCTCAACCAATTTAAACCTCTTGTAATGATAATCCTCTATATATTAATGTTGAATGTACTCAATACAAGGTTTGTATTGTGATACAATAATCTTGATGTATATCTTATGTTTCTGTAATGTATATTGAAGTAAATCAAATAACTTATTTGGTGATTCATTCATTCATACTTGTTTTCAAATAATAATTAAAATATCATTTCTATAGTAAATATTGAAATATTTATACTCACATAGTTCCGTTTTTTGGCTCTCTGTGTCACAACTTCTGCCTCCAAAGATATCAGTGATTTCAGCCCAATTTCTTTTTTCCACACCACGATTTGAATAATCTTCGGAACAAAAGTTCTGAAGACATGGTCTTTCTCCTATTTTGTTAATCAAGTGTTCCGCGTTAAATGTTTCAAAAGACATTTTGAAATGAAATCGAAAAGAGAAGAAATGAAAAGATGAACGTACGAGAGAATATTCGTTTTGTGTAAAGCTACACAATAAAATTGAAAATGAATGTACACCAGCTTGTCTGATGTTTGGTCTTGCCAGACTAGTGAAAAATTTGTGGTCTGAATCGCATGGCCTGAATCGCAATTCTCCTATCTTCAAATGTTTTCTCTGGCCGTAGTGATTTGGTTCCAAATTTGGAATTGTGGCCGCGCTAGTGTGCCTTTAACATTGAAAGTATACAGCTGTGGTCTGACTCTGGTCTTGCGTTTGGTCTGGTCTTGGTCTGACTGGTGCGCGTTACTTCATGTGATCTCCATTTGATCACTAGTCCAGTCAATAAAGCCTGTCCACACGGGTATAGAGTGCATTAAATATGCCCCAATTTTTGACCTCGGGGATTTGTTTAGACTAGTTGGGAGGTTAACATACTAAAAGTCCCCGGACCTGGGGGGTGAGCATATGGCGGGAGGGGGGCTAGAAGGAACAATTTTTCACATAAAACCCGAAAATGGTTAATCCTAGAGAAAAGTGTTCTGAATAGAAATTAAAGAGGACTAAAATCTGCGTCGATCAAAAAAAAAAGAAAACGGAAATCGGCCGAATAGAAAATGTTTTACATTTGATCAAAACTCCCATTTAAAAAAAATCCCAAAAAGTTGTCCCAACTGCTTTTAAATTTGATGTAACTCATAAAGTAACAATAAATCCACTACCCCCTCACCATAAAAGTTGTCAAGCATGAGAGGTAGAGTCTAAATAACATATCAATATTGATGTTTGACCTATTTTTGGAAGTTCAACAATCACTTTTCCAAGAATGGAATTCCTCCAAATTCAGCTACAGGTGGTTTTTGACAATATTTTGATGCTAAAATATACATACGAAGTAATAACTATATTCAAGGTCGTGTCTAGTAGTGTATATGGATCACTCCTCATCAGAATACTTATTTTACTGCTCAAACTGGACTATTTGCAGTAGAAAGGACCCTTCAAGGATAATAATCTAAGGACATCCTTAACTTTCGTAAAAATGAACGGATCTTAACAAACTATAGCTCATTGTTTTCAGCTTCAAAAGGCGGTTCTATTTAATATACTATATATTTTAAAATTAATTTGATAATTAATTGAAGACGTTAACTTGTAAGATACTCCAGGTGTAAGTATAAGGTATAAGTAATACTAGGTGTTTCAAAATGAATAGAGTGGTTTCAATGCTTCATATTGAAGTTCAAGTTACACTAATCAATTATTGACCGAACGTAAGAGAGGTCTAGATTCAAGACGACGATTTTGCATTTCTCTTTATGTTTGTTTGTTTGTATGTATGTATGTTTGTTCCGCATTTACGACAAAACGCGGCAATAGATTCTGATGAAATTTGACAGGAATGTTCCTCTTGAAATTGCGCGTCGATGTATATGTAAGGTTTCATGAAATATTGCATTTTAAGGATAATATGAAAGGAAAAGGAATTACCTCCATGCTAAAATATCACTATACATTTATACTTCTGAACATAGGAAAATTCACACTAGAATTATTCATGCTGAGCCCTGGGCCCTGGCTTATAAACATTTTACAATCCACATTACTCATAATTCGTGGATTTTATGGGCGTTTCTGTCTCATAAACGTTTCCAATAAAAAGCAAATTCTACAGTTTCAGCTGATTAAAAAAAAGACATGAAACTAATTTACCTCAAGTAAATAGAATATTGGAATAGTCCAATGCTATTCCTTTAAAACCAAAACTTTGCTCCTAATTTAATGATTTTGATATATAAATTGATTTATTATTATGAATATATTTAATAATAAATATCAATCATTATTTTTATAGTGAGATTTGAACAGGAATCATTTTTGTTGCTAAAATATTATCATAACCTACAAAGAAAATCGTAAACAAACCAAGTCAGAAGACCCTAGCCTTGTAATCTAAAATGGCCGCGATGATTTGAGTTTGAACAGCTCATATTGTGAATTTATCGTCTGAACCAATTTACATAGACATATCTCATAGACATATAGACATACACATATAACCTACATCTTAAACCTTCATCATTCATCATCACTCATTCATCCTTTGCTTTAAATACTTGGAAACCAAGTCGCAATTGTAAAGAAAGAATAAAGAATACATAGGACTTCCTATTCCAATCAAATCATCGCGGCCATTTTGGATTTGACTGTTAGGGTCTTCTAGTGAGTTTTGGCTGATCGTTGATTCAAAAGCTGATCCTTTCCAAAATTTGGAACATTGTAAATTGAGAGTTTACAATCTACAATCCCAATCACTTGTTTTTCATCAGAAAAACAAGCTGTAAATCTTTATAAGCCAGGGCCCAGCTGTCGAGTTTATTATTAATTGCATTCAATGACGCATGGAATTAATGAAACTTAAAACTCAACATGACTAAGTATTCTCTTCATGAATAATGGGTGACTTTGTGAAGTCTACTGTTCACAGAACTACTATTTGCTGTGTGCAAGTGGGTGGAAAGGATATTTTTGGCAATTGAGGCGCTATTGGCGGATCATTTCGGCGAAAAATTGATCGAATTAACATTGGAGGAGATAGGGCTAAACCTAAAATAATGTCCTGGAGAATTTGTTGTGTTCTGGATTGTAAAAATAAAACACGCAATGGAAATTTCAAGTTCTACACTTTTCCAGTTGCCATACATAAGTTTGATCAATAAAAAGAATGGTTCACTGCATTGAATAAATAATGATAGGTGAAGCTAACCTAATTGTTTTGTTTACGTGCAAAAGAATTTTTCGATCAAGTAGGACCATAGAGTGCTCCATTCTAAACTGTACATGAGGTAATGCACATGAATAGTTTTTATGTTAGTTAATCTAATAAGCTGTTACTATCAACGCAAAAACTCTATTAATTATGATTTAATAAGGAATATTCATATCATTCAATTTTTCAAATAAATGTGAGCTTGCACCAATTTTTCATTTTCATGTAAGATAACTTATCAGCTGTTATCTCAAAGTTTTTGTCAACTCTCAAATACACCTGTTTGCGGTTGTCTGCTCTCAAATACTTGAAAACTAGGATTTTTCTAATATAATGAGCTATAATACTATCAATAACTAACATTCATATCCTAAATATCATGTTCTAATTACTGAGAAATGCATGAAGCAGCAAATAATACCATTCTAATTATAAATGCATTTTTCCCATTTAGCGCTATGCTTTGTATGCTAAAACGCGTAGAAAAGTACACACGATAATCCACCAGAGCGCAGCACAGTAGATGCTCATAGCGAATAGTCCATTCACGATGGCTTGAGACAAGATAAACAAAAGCTCTGCGTGTGAGGAATGGCTTAATATCACGAATTTCCTCCTCATGCTCATTCAACGTCTTGTTCCCTGTTCTGTGCAGTTTGATAACCACGCTTGTTTTGTTTCAGAAGCTAAAGTTTTGTAGCCCACACTTGTTTAATGTTGATAATTGGATTGATAATGCTTAGAATAATGAATTAATAATAATTCGTAATGAATTTTGAGTAATTGAATTAATACTGAGTAAAGTATGAATATCGATAGTTATGCATCTTCAATCAAATCTATTAGGCAGTATATTTATGGTAGTAGTGGCGGCTATACTCTGGCCAAGCAAAGAAGAGCCTCTGGCAACATGAGAAAATGACTCCAGCTCGGTCAATATTGGTTCAAAAATTATTGATTTGGTCTCAATTTTAGGAAACATTTTGATCAACAATTTGAGACCAAATCAATAATTTTTTATCAAATATTGACCGAGCTAGAGACATTTTTTCATCTTGCCAGAGGCTCTTCTTTGCTTGGACAGACTATAGTAGGCTGACCGTGCAAACAGTAGACTGAGAATTTTCTCAAATTTACGTTTAATTCATTAGAATTCTCAGATTGTATATTTTTAGCAAATTATTCGTTACACTAGGCTTAATACTGGCCGACACTACTTTCTCATCCCGTGTAGCCTACTGCAGGCTGTAGTTTCAATGTAATGTTTTATTAATGTTCTAGTATTGTTTCAAGATGTTTGAAGGTCTATTTTGTCTACTACACAACACTGTTGTGACAACAGTAACCGATCATGAAAACCTGTTAATTAGGGCAATTAAAATCCAAATAACACACTTGATGGTTGATACAACATTTAAATAAAAGCCAAGTTATGGAGGATATACGGTATTCGATTAAATTAATGTCGAAAAGTTTGGTTCTCAATTGGAAAACTTCAACAATTTACTTCAGAACTGGGTTAAGTTGAGGATAGCTATATTTCCAAACCTGAATTCAAATTTAATTCGACTATGACATTCTATTTATCATTGTTCTAGAATGATATGATAATGGACTTTTGATAATTATAGTATAATATTACTACCGATACATGGTATAATAACAGCAAAACAAAATTATTATTATTACAGTATTATCATACCGAAACATGAGGACATGATCGACTATCAATTATGATAATATCCCATTGCTAATCCCTCTTTTTGTTCGAAAAACTTAAATTTGAAATAATTATATTGAGTACATAACTTCATCAATCCTAACAGTACAATGATTGATCGAGGTTCTCATTATCTCTTCTGCTCTGTCAAGACTTTCTTCCACCGGGATATTGGTAAATAAATCAAATGATACAATTTCAAAAGATGATAAGACAGGATTGTGTTTTATTTTGTTGACCAACTCCAATGAATTTTTAATACTGTATTTTGGATTAAATCCTGTAAGTGTTCTGAAATACTTCAAATCCTGTAAGTACAAATACTTCAAGATATGTTTCTGAGACTTAGAGCGTTCCACAATTCTTATATTTTAGAATTTGGCACTGCTGAATCCTGAAGACATCATCTTTTATTGCTCTTGGGCGTCTTCATCAAATATTTTTGGAGGTCTTCATTCCAGTTGTTTACAAGTGAAACATCATGCTTTAACTGGAATGGAGATGAATGTTGTCTGCATTGTGGATTTTTTTTTTTTTTAGATTTCAGAACAGAAGCTTTTCTGAAGATCCACAGCTTCCATTCTTTTCAAAGCATTCCTGATAACACCAAAGTTTCTATCACGTTGATTGAAGATTTTTATTTTGTATACGTTTTTGTGCTAAATGGATCAACTCTCCTCAGAGCAGAAGCTTTCAGAAGATGAATGTTTCAGCTTCTCTTTACGTAGTAAAAGACCGTTCATTTTCGGTGTTGTGAGACGATTTCTCAACTTATTTTTATTTATATTGATTGGTGAATATATCCTGTCTGTCGTAGCTCACGAATGGGGCAGGCAATTTATGGCTTGCACAAAATTTGTCAAGAGTGGGAACAATGGCTTCATTTTTTAAACTAATAACAGTGTTCCAAAATTCCTTCAGCTCTACACTTGGTTTTAAAGGATCCACTGACTTTATTAATCGTCATTCTTGGCCAATTTCCTTATAATGAGATTCCCGAATAAGAGTGGGAAATTTTAGAACGAGTGAGATGATTGTTGATTGAGTTTCATCTAATTTGGTGGTTTGAGGATTGAGTGACGTTAAATTATTTAAATTGGGTCTTTAAAATTTATCCTCTTGAAAACTTGTTTGCAGAAGTCGACATATAGTCCAGTCAATAAAGCATTATAGAGTGCATGAAAAATGCCCCAATTTTTGACCTCGGGGATTCGTTAAGACTAGTTAGGAGGTTAACATACTAAAAGTCCCCGAACCTGGGGGTGAGCATAGGGTGAAAGGGTACATTCTTTTAGTTTTTTGCTTAAACCCTGAAAACGGTCAATCCTAGAGAAAAGTGCTCTAAAAAATTGAATTTTCTTAGCCCCCCTTCCCGCCCTAAGCTCACCCCCAGGTCTGGGGACTTTTCGTATATTAACCTTCTAACTAGTCTAAACAAATCCCCGTGGTCAAAAATCGGGGCATATGTCATGCACTCTATAATGCTTTATTGACTGGACTAGAAAAATGATTTACTTTTTAATTTGAATGTTTTAATATCCTGCCGATTCATTCCTTCTTCCTTTGTTAGCAAAGCCTCAACCTGTGCACCCATATTTTATCAATTTCCAAGAAATATCTGTTATCAGCTGGATATGCTACCTTTTGCCGTAGTCCTAATATAGTTTGGTTGTATATATTATGTCATAATTGTTTTCAAATTGTCTTCTAATGTATTGAACAAATAATGCAGTTTATAGCCGGAGATTTGTTAGCATGTTATAAGCATGTTCAATTTTTCCAATAATGGCAAAATGAACCCAAGAAAAGAAATGCCTTGATTATTTCATTTCGCATGGAATTCAAAATGTGCTTTGCTGCTTCAATTTTATCCTCCAGAGCATTCAGACTGAAATGTGATAATAAAGCATCCCACTGTTCATTTAAAATCTTTCTATTACATCAGTCATAGAAAGCCATCTGGTTTTACTCAATTTAAGTAGGTTGTGAGCTTATATTTTCAATAAACTTCGAATTACTTCGAGCTGCAAAAGTCGCTTTGGGTTTTTGAATGGAATTATAAATGCAGTGGCATAGTTCCTCAATTGTATTTGGGAGTACCTTACATGCTTCAGACGAACAGAGATGGAAACTATTGCAAATGCATTCTGCTATAAAGATATGCTGATTCAACTCTCTTAGTTTAGCCTGTACTCCTGAATGTCGACCCAGTATTACATTACAGTTGCCTGCAGCGAAACTTATAGTTATTTTCAAGGAAATATTGAATTCTTTCAAGAGAGCAACAATAGATTCATATAATACACAACTGGATGCTTGAGTGACATCAATTATGTTTAATAAGCTATCTTCTTCAGTTTTTAGTTCCAAGTCATAGTAACTCCCTAACATTTGAATGTTTATCCTTTTGTACTGCTGAAAGAATAAACAATCCCAAAAAAATCTTTAAATTCCTCTTCTGTTGATCCAGAGATGGTTTAATATTGTTTTTTGTAATTTTTCTGTTTTTCCAAATGGCCAAGTATTTGTGAATTCTATTATTTTAGATTTCAAAGATGCAGTGAAGTACAATCCAAATAATTCTTCTGGTTCAGTTACATTTAATAACTGAATTTATAGTCGTAGGCCTACTTCGTTTTTTCCTTTTTGCTGGGACTCTTATTGAATCAAGTGGAATATTTCTTGGTTTACGCTTACCACCATATTCCTCTGTTGATGTTGAAGGAATTTCAAGTTGAGTGTTTTCTTCAGGAATGTCTTCCGCTTCTTCAGAATCGGGTAAAAACATGGCAGGATGTTGGAAATTTTAGTTTAGGCTGGATTGAAATTACAAAAATTGCTCTACAACTTTCATCCCCTAAACTTCTATCTTGGGTAGAAAGCTAGTTATAGCCCGTCAAAAATTGATATTTTTTAACTTTGCAAAAATTCATTAAATCTTCTTCTTTTTTTCTCCTATCGGTTTTTTCTTCTCATTAATTTTTTTCTCTTCCTATGTTCATTATTCTTTCCCTTTTATCACACTCTCCTACTCCTTTCTTCTACTTCATGTCTTTACTTTTACTTTAATCTTTTCCTGTTCTATTTTTTGCAAGTTATTGGTTCATAATTGGACTAGAATGTATCACTGCACAGATTGTATTTAAAACATGTATTTCAGTTTAACATTGACATCGTTAACATTGAACATAGAGCAAAATTCTGCTTTTCCATTTACAACAAACAACGAGAATTATTCGCAAATTCACTGTTCAATAATCACCAAACATTGATTGAGAATCGTCATCAGGAAGTAGATGCAGTCTTGATTCTTGCTATGAAACTCATTCCAAGCAGAATTGTAGAACACACATCTATATAGTTGGTTGAGGCTAATTCGAATAATTCCTGTCATAGACAGGGAGTTCATGCACTGGCGTTCGCACGGGGGTCACCAGGGGTACCGTGGTACCCCCATTGGCCCTTCAATTTCTTTTTTTCTAATAAACCAGAAAAAATGCTCATCATTGCCAATATTACTCTTATTATTATAAAATATACTTAAAGTTGACTGTAGATTTTGTATGTGTTTTATTATAGATGATCAAATTAAACCTATTCATTATTGAAACCTAGCAGTAGCGTAGCCAGAGGGGGTTCCTGAGGGTCCGGACAAACCGAAATTTTTGGCATATCTTCATGTTTATGTAGTTTATACAGAGTGTTCCATAAGGCCGGCCGCACACCGGATACGGCGCGGCACGGCACGGCGCGGCAAGACGTTTTGCCTTGCCGCGCCGCGCCCGATGGTTAAGAGCAGCATGTGGCGCGGCACGGTACGGCAAAGCAATTTGAGGAGACTCTCAGTGGATTGAAGAATTCAGACAAGTGAACTTGTGTGTTTTATAGATTGATACATATTTCGTGAAATCAGTTTTCAGTCTGTGACACGTGAAAATGAACGCAGAAGAAGAAGAGGCGACTGTAATAGCGTTGTGGTACTTCATTAAGTCAATAGATGATTCCCCCAAGAGACAAATCTGGGTGCATCCTATCAATGAAAAACGTAACATAAAACTGTTTATTGCAGAGCTAAGAGCAGATCCGGAAAAGTTTTATAATTATTGTCGTATGAAACCGGCAACGTTTGATTTCATTCATGGATTAATTTCTCCATCCATCCAAAAACAAAACACCAACTATAGGCTGAGCATAACTCCAGAAGAACGACTACTGATCACATTAAGGTAAGATTCTTATTGACCTATAATGACCTATAATTCGTTCATGTAGGGTGGATTGCTAAGACGGTGTTTAGCCGCTGTCTAGTGCTAAACACCGGCTGATGAGCAGATTGGCCAGCGTTGATACAGGCCGGTAGGTGACTCTAGAAGTATTCAAGTCATTTGTTATTACAGCCTTTATTTCTTTTGTAAACACTCCTGATAAACAACAGTGTCTTTATTTCACAAATTAATGCCTTGTTCCTATTAATTAATCAAAATAATCTATAAATGGAGAAAAAACTCATATAAATGTGAGTAATGAAGATAAAAAACCCAGTATGACAGTAGACTTAGGACTTGGACTTAGACAATGACTAATTTAGACAACGGCTAAACACCGTCTTAGCAATCCACCCGTAGTATCCCCTAAAAATCGAATAATTACTTAAAATGTATAAAATAACCTGTGGTAGTAAGTAGTAGGTAGTAGTAATAACAACCTCGGGTAGTAAGTTTTCAATCGTTACAAATGCTATTTTTATTGAGAAAACAATACAAAATATTTGTGGTCAATCATGGAAATTGATGATATTGTTGACCATCATTAGTTGTACCATCATTATAGTTGACATCATGCAACTGGTTAATCAGAGGAAAGAACTGATGGTTCAACGTTGAGCTTGAGGATGAAGCCACTGAAGCAGGGGACGGAGTGTAGCGACTCTGCTCACTATCTTGATCATCCAACAGGCTATGCAATTTTGCCATGACCGATGATTTGAAGAGGCGTTGTCTTTTTGGAGAAAGCGTTTCGGCATCAGAAACTAAACTTTTAAAAAATGTTAACATTGCACTATCAGATTTTTCCGTTTTTAGGTATTCCACCATTGGTGCAGCCACTATATCTGCTGTAGTTCTTCTTTGTTTTTTTGAGGGGTTAAAGTTGTTTTGATTTTCAATAAGTGGTTTAGGAGCGACTTCAACTTCTCCCTCTGCTTGTAGTTCATTTGAAATGTCTTGGGTCACATCGGTGTTATTTTTCAAAGAGTCATCTAAACTACCTGTCATTTTCCGCGTAGTACCAATCCAAGGTTGGAGGAAGCTCATAGCATCAAATAAGTGCCACTTTTTCTTTAGTTGCATGGAACCACTGGGTGTCTTTTTCAACTCCTTTACGTATCTAACGTATGAGCCACGTAGATTGGTCCACTTTTTCTTGCATATGTTACCTAAAAAGAAACCAAAAGTTATGAAAGAGCATAAAATAAAATAAAATTGACAAACTTATTTTTTATACTAAAACAAATTAAGTCCTCATCTTAACAATATTATTTGTAATATTTAATTGTGGGAAAAAGAAGATAAAGTCGCCCCAATTCAACTTGTATGCAACTCTATTATCTTGTCCTTTTTTACAGATTTCTTGCAACCGGTGATCGCTTCCAGTATATACATTTCAACCATCGAGTTGGCGCTACTACTGCAGGAAAGATTGTAGCAGAAACATGTACTGCCATTTGGTCCGTAATGTCTCCAATGTTCCTAATGACCGATCCATCACCAGAAAAGTGGAAGGAAATATCAGTGAGGTTTGAAGAGCTATGGAATTTTCCAAATTGTTGCGGTGCTATTGATGGCAAGCACGTACGCATTGAAGCCCCATGGAATAGTGGCTCATTATTCTTTAATTACAAATCATACCACTCTATTATTCTACAAGCTGTTGTTGACGCGGAAGGTAAATTTGTAGCAGTCGATGTTGGAGAAGCTGGGAAACACAGTGATGGAGGCGTATTTCATTCTTCAACATTTGGTCGTTTATTTAACGATAAAAAACTGAACTTACCAAAGCCCAAAACTTTATTTAAAACAAAGACAACTAATTTTCCCTATGTCTTTGTTGCGGATGAAGCCTATGCCCTCAGCAGACACATGATGACCCCCTTCAACAAGAATTCTTTGACACGAGAACGAAGGATATACAACTATAGACAATCTAGAGCACGTAGAATTGTTGAATGTGCTTTCGGTATGATGGCGAAGAAATTTCGTGTTTTCGAATTGGCTATGTTAACTCATCCAGATAAGACAAAAATCATTGTGTTAGCGTGTTGCGTTCTCCACAATGTAATTAGAGTAAAAGAGGGTACTATGAGTCAGGTGTATGACGAAATGATGAACATTGAAGTTGAGTGTGACAATAAACAAGAGACTTCGAGGGCAAGAGCAGCTAAAGCTGCCTACAACATCAGAGAGAACTTTAAAGAATACTTCAATACTGAAGGTTCAGTACCATGGCAAGACCAAATGGCTTTTGTATAAACAACATGATTTGTTATGGACTATATTATATATAGAAGATATGTCAAATAAAGTATGGCTATTTCTGAACGGATTAATGTTGCTGTTATTTTATTCTTAATGCCTTACAATAAACAGTTTCATCAACATCGGTCAATGTAAAAGTCTTATACAGTATCTACATCGATCCGCTTAGGCAGGATGCACACTGGAGAGACCGGTTTCAAGAAACCGATTTCATGAAAGGTGAAACTTTAGTTGCTTGAAACGCATAGATTAGTTTAACACAGGGCTGTGCACACTGCGTTGCACGCAACGCAACGCAGTTTCATGCAACGCAGTGTGCACAGCCCTGTGTTAAACTAATCTATGCGTTTCAAGCAACTAAAGTTTTACGTTTCATGAAATCGTTTCTTGAAACCGGTTTCTCCAGTGTGCATCCTGCCTTAGGTATAAGGAACATACATGCAACAAAATATAAAATTTGGTCAACTCGTTTAGCCATTATCGCAGGACAAAGAGACAGACAGACTGACAGAAGTTTCTTGTAGCCATTTTTGGCCTATGCAACAATAGTGCTAATATTAGGCCTAGCATAAAACCTACAGGGATAGTTAGTGGGGAAAATTCTTATTTCGTTATAGGCTATAGCTTATTTCGTTGTTGAACTATCTTACTGTAAGGTAACACAGATGTAAATTAAAATACTCGCACAACAGATAGTACTAAAGACAGGGTTGCCAGATCTACGGGACCAGCTCATGAAACCGGAATATGTTGATCTGATACCCATTTAAGCCCATGATGATTTCAATAGTCTATAATAAATAACAATGCAATATTTAAAATAATACAAGATCGCCACAATCGCTGTAATTGAAGTTGTAATTTGTAAAAGTTGTAAGGTTGTAAGTAAATTTGTAAAGTTGTAAGTTGTAATAAGTTGTAAAACGTAGTTGTAATTTGAAATACAATTTAGCATAATGAGCTAATTGAACTAATATCAAGATAAATCAATTCAATAGGTCTAGTTTCACTACTGGAATACAATATATAACTTAGCCTATTGTTTGATGAAGAAAAAATAAGGGACAATTACTTCAAATACGGGACTGTCCCTTGAAATACGGGACGTCTGGCAACCCTGCTAAAGACAGGCATATAACAACACTTACCTGGTACACTCAGCTCTTTG
Source organism: Sogatella furcifera (assembly GCA_017141385.1). Classification (NCBI taxonomy): domain Eukaryota; kingdom Metazoa; phylum Arthropoda; class Insecta; order Hemiptera; family Delphacidae; genus Sogatella; species Sogatella furcifera. Next base: position 31,544,892 of record CM029548.1, on the reverse strand, counting down.
CCAATGTCGTTCCAAATTTTTGACATGACGTCCACATTATGGTGTTCCTTTAATGATGCATTGTAAATTGGTGGGTTGTTTTGTACATAAAACAACAACTTGTCAACATCAACACTAGTAACTGCATCAACATCATCCTCCTGGCTTTCCATAATGTTTGACAGACAAACAACTGCTACAAACTACACCACACTACCAAGCACTGCCTCTCAACTACGATTCTCGCGCATGCGCAGAACGCTTTGCATTAAGCCTCTTGCCCGAAAGACGAAACTTGACAAGGCAGTACAAGGCGCCTTGCGGCGCCGTCTCGCCGCGCCGTGCCGTGCACGATGCAGTGTGCGGCACCTCCATTGATAGCAATACAAACCACATCGCATGCGGCGCCTTAAGGCAAAACGCCGCGCCGTGCCGTGCCGCGCCGTATCCGGTGTGCGGCCGGCCTAAGAGTTCACTAAACTTCTCAGACTGATTACCTACATCAAAATAATTAAAAAAAAATTATACTGTACCTTATAAAATTAATGAAATTTCTCCAAATTTTAAACTTTATTAATTAATAGAAGCTCTATCACTTAATAAGGTTATTGAAATTATAAATTCTAATAGAAAATCAGCAAGGAAATCTGAAGGAATAATTAAGACCTTTGTAATTTTATTTATTATTGATATAATGAGTGAAGTATCCTAAAAACCTGATTGAACGGATATTGCTAGTGACTTCATTGTCAACTGACCAAGTTGTGTCCAAAAAGTACAGATTTTTAAGGGCTAAACTGCATTTGTATGCAGGGCCGTATTCCTAAATAGGCTAAGTAGGCTGCAGCCTAGAGCGGCAAATTTTCAAGGCGGCAAATTAAAAAAAATTAAAAATTTGTAAAATAATTTCAATAAATAAATTAAATTTTCTCTACGAGTTCTGAATTTACTTTGAAAAACATGACCTACTAGTAATTCTTAGAACGTAGTTGCCTATTATTTTAGGGAATTACAAAATTGGTTTGATTTCTGAATACACTAATAGTACGGTGCATGTAGACTCGAACCTCAACACCTTAAGAGAAAGGACAATTCCTATGCTAACTTGTTCTATACAGCCCCTTTTGTATGTTAAAATGTAATTTTAGGGGTTTTTGGGGTTGTAAGGGGTTTTTTAAATCGCTGTAGCACATGAACCACTGAACCTATGTTCAGAAGTGTGAATTTGGTCTCAATTTAAAGAGAAATGAATTTAGCCAAGAGGGATTTTGAAATATGGTTGCAAGTATTTCCAATTCAAAGTTACTAACTTTCAAAGTAACGTAATAATTCCTGTGAAAAAAATGGAGTTTTCAAAAAAATGTAACTTGGAAAAAACAGTTGATGATACAGAGTAGCAATTGGTCTCAATCTCTTCCAAATTTTGTTTTCTAGAAAAAGCATGCATGGAATTTTTTCGTCCAACGCTTGGTTTGGCTACAATTCACAAAAAACTGAAATTTTACACCCCCTCCCCCAAAAAGGGTGTAACTTTTCACCAAACAATTAAGGGGTTGTAAAGAACAAGTTGGCATAGGAATCGTCCTTCCTCCTTGGATGTTGAAGTTTGTTATTTTTCTGAACCATTTGCACCGTACTATAAAGTCCATGAGATATTTCTTGCTACATGCCCATCTACATAAATATATCTTACTACTGATTTGGCTCTGACTGCCGCTCACCCCCTTAACCCATAACGACTCGGAATAAGCGAAGTAAGTCTCAAGGAGGTGGCAAATTTACATTTAGCCTATAGGCGGCATACTCTTAAATCCGGCCCTGTTTGTATGGAACTGCATTTTCAATTACTGTGAGTTATCTCACAAACTAGAGCTCTACAACGCTATCTCGGAATAAAACTAAGCTCCTCCCAACTGATCAAGAAGTATTTACTACAGTGACTATACAGAGTGTTTCAGAAGTAGTGTCGAGCATTAAAGGGGATTGTTCCTTGGTAAAAAACATACCTAAATATAATTTTCAAAATGTCTGAAAGTCCTCAATTACTCACACAGCGCCATTTTTCTTTTCTAATTTTCATCTAATCTTTCAAATTTATAATTTTGTAACGGCCTTGAGAGAGTACCATAGTGGTCAATTATTATATAAAATGAGCTGAGAATTCGAATTAAACCAGTTTGTAACTTCAATGGTTATTGAGATAGTTGACAATATAAGCTAAAAACCTAAATTTTTCAACTTTAAAGGGATATAAATGGGATATTTAATCGTTTAACGGTATTTTGAGCTATTTTTTAATGTAGAAAATTAAATTCTGAAGAAAAATGATCGGTGACATTTTCGTCTAAAACGCACCCGAACCTCACAAATTAGGATTTAAAGAAGATAGAACAGACAGAAAAAACAGGTATGAAAATATTACTGTTTTGCCTTCTTTAAATCCTGATTTGTGAGGTTTGGGTGCGTTTTAGACGAAAAAGTCACTGAACATTTTTTCTTTAGAATTCAATTTCCTACAATAAGAAATAATAAAAAATATCGTTTAAAGTTGAAAAATTTAGGGTTAAAGCTTATTTTGCTAATTATCCCAATAACCATCAAAGTTACGAACCACTTACTGATTTCATTCAATTTCTCTGCTTATTTTACGTAATAATTGACCACTGTAGTACCCTCTCAAGGCCGCTACAAAATTATGAAATTGAAAGATAAGATGCAAATGAGAAAATAAAAATGGCGGCTGTGTGAGTAATTGAGGACTTTCGGACATTTTGAAAATGGTATTTGAGTATGTTTTTTACCAAGGAACAACACCCTAAAATGCTCGACACTACTGAAACACCCTGTATAAGTCTTATATAGTCACTGTAGTATTTACGAAGATAAATTGCTGGGGGTTGAACTACATAAAGTGAAGTAAAGTGAATAATCTGAATAATACATACAAAAAATATATGCCCCTCATCAGCAGAACAAGTTATGCTCAAAACATTCTGATTGCTGCGGTTTGAACTGTAAAAAGTGAATCTGTATTAATTATTTCTCTTTGAGGAAGAATGCTTTACAATGATATTTTGGACACAAACTAAACAGATAGTATTAAAATAATACTGTTGAGGAATATGATTCAACCCTCAAAGTGAAGTCCGTAGTATTCAATACCGTACAAATAATAGATGGCTCTAAAAAGGTATTTTGTACTGTGAAATTTCAAAATTTTTGAAAACCCCCGGACCCCCCTTGCTGTTTTGGGGGGTGGGGGGTTATCTATCACCCCCCCCCCCCGGAAACGAATCCTGGCTACACCAGGGTAAAACCCTCTCAGACTTTACTGCCTGGTACCCCCATTAATCAAGGTCTGCGCACGCCTATGAGTTCATGTTCAGTAATATCGCAGTATATCAGTGTATGCATTATATTAATATACAGATAAAAACATTATTCATGAACATGAACCATTTTTGTTACAGATTCATTTTGAAAAACCCGTGAAATCACATAGATACATTCATCATAGATCAATAGTTAGGAATTTAATTAGATTGTAGATAAATCTACAATAAAAAAAATCATGGAATTATTATTTTTTCCCTCGTCTGGAGTAATTCAAATAGGCTAATCTAATTCACAACTTTTTCATCAACTCATGATGGAAGCACTCTTCCTCTCGAACTGGATATTTGAGAAGTCTTTTTTTACTAGAATTTTAGCCAATTGGGTTCTCAATAATTTATCATCATAAAAACAATTAAAAGGATCTTGGCTCAAAGGAGTTGATACCACAAAAGCAATTGCACATACACCACAACATTATACATATTTTTGATGGTGGAATTATAGTGCAGTAGGAGCATTATATTCTTCAAACTTCCTCTCATATTATAGATATACAAAATTATTAGGATATAGTCTAGAAGTCTTTGAATAAAAAAACATTTATAGTTCACTTGTCTAGTATGATTCTAACTTATCTAGTGTTTTCTTCTTTTCCTTCGTATTTTTTCCTTTTGCTTCCATTATTTTTTCTTATTTCTGCCATAGCACTCCTACACACCTTTCTTCCACGTCATCCTTTACTTTTTCCAATTTTTCCCCCACTCTATCAGCAATTCAAGCTCTTTTATTATACTTTATACATAGACTAAAATTTATTTCACGGCCTAGAATGTATCTCGGTTCGTTTAATTTCTGTCTGATAATATTCTAATGTGGTCTATAATATTTCAATGTAGTTTATACATATGCACCGGAATGAAATAATTATTATATAGCCTACCTTTGAATAATTTTATAATTCATGTTCAAAAAACTTGTGAAATCACTTAGTATACAGGGGGATCCTTATCGAAATAAGTGCATATCTAATGTCTACTAGCAGAGTGGTTCTGCTGCCTAATCGATGGTACAATATTTGTTTGTTTCTGCTTTCTCTCCTTGATTCTATCGATTCTGGAATTTGAACTAGTAGACTAGAGTTGATAGGGGTTTTAGTCAGTGTTTTCTATAAGAATGTCATGAAAAATTTGGATATCATGATCCTAGAAATAATAATTGGATCTAAGGATGTTTTTATTAATTTTGGTTGCTTTCTGTTTTTATAATTGTCGGTAGGTGAGTTGATAATCTTGTTTGAATCAGCCTTGTGAACATTCAATTTGGGATTGGTATCCAATATCTTTATTCTCAACCAATAATCTCAACATTTTATTCGCTCTCAACATTTTATTTGCTCTCAACCTATCCATCTCCTTCAATGTTGCATCTTCTTTGTTTTCTGGTTGTGGTCGGTAATTCACCCAAAACATAAAGACCAGACAGACATATACTTCTATACCTCCAAGTCAATGCGTATTATATCGTAAGTCTGGCCTTAACTTTTATGGATTGTGCTTCAGCACTTCGTAGTGGAAATTGATTTCAAATCACTTGACGTTCTAGTTTATTAGAATAATTAAAAATTTGCTGTGTTTTATCAATTGCAGTGAAACTTAATCCAATCCCATTAGTCAAGTTATCAAGTCGAACAAATTGCAACAAAATTTTTAATTGATTATATTCATCTACATTGAATTTTTTGAGAATGATCTAATTGTATTTCCAGGGATTTCATTGTTTTCTACTTCTTGGGAATTTAACACTTCGACATCTGAATCACATACAGCACCAACAGAAATATTATTCAATACATTGGTAAATGAAAGGTAATTTATTTACCATTTATATTATTGAAAGGCTATTCAATATTCATTGATAAATGAGGCTTTTGCCTTATTATTTTTTTCAGTTCAAAGAAAAAAAACTGATCACACAGAGGATTAAGATGAATGTCTTCATCATCATCATCATTATTGGCACTACAGCCCATGTAGAGCCTTAGCCTTCACAACGACATCCTTCCATTCCTCGCGACTTTCCGCTACTCTTCTCCATCTTTTGACCCCCAGTCTTCGTAAATCCTCCTCCACATCATCAACTCACCGCTTTCTTGGTCTTCCTTGTAATCTTCTTCCTCCGGGCTTGCCTTCCAGCACCATTTTCGGCACCCTTGCTTCTGGCATTCTATGCACGTGACCCACCCATCTCAGCCTCATACTTTTCACTACAGATAAAATACTGGTCTCTTCAAACAGTCTTCCCAATTCCTCATTTGTTCTTATCCTCCATATTCCATTTTCATTGATTGCTCCAAAAATCCTTCTTAAAATCTTTCTTTCCCATCTCTGTAGTATACCTTCTTCTCTTCTAGTCAATGTCCACGATTCGGCCCCATATGTCACTATTGGTCTTAAAATTGTTGTATAAATTTTTATTTTGCATTTTTTTGACACATTCCTGGATTTAAATATATTCTTCAGGGCAAAATAGACCCTATTTCTGGACATTATCCTAGCATCCACTTCATCAGCCACATTATTTTCTTCGGTTATCAGGGCTCCTAGATACTTGAATGCTTTTACTTTCTCAAATGTTCTACCTGCTAACTGTATCTGTGCTGCATGTTAATTTCCAGACCGACTTCTCTTGCCTCATTCTCTAGCTTTTCATATAGTTCTGCCATTTCCCCCCCTATTTCTTGCTAGAATGGTCACGTCATCTGCATAAGCCATTATTTGACACATCCGGTTGAAGAGTGTGCCCCTGGGGTTGTTGGTGGTCACGTTTCTCATGACATGTTCCAGCACAGCATTGAATAACATAGTCGACAGCACATCTCCTGGGTCATACCCCTTCTTACCTCAAAATCTTCTGTCATGCTTCCATCAATCTTGACCACAGCTCTGCTTCCTTTCATTGTCATGCTTGTGAGACAGATCAGCTTTGTGGGGACATTTAACTCTCTAAGTGCTTCATACACCTTCACCCTACTGATAGTATCATATGCCTGTTGGAAGTCAATATATATCTGTTGCACATTGACATCGAACTTGTAGCACTTTTCCAGGACTTGTCTAATTGTGAAAATGTGGTCAACTTTTGATCTTCCTGGCTGAAAGCCACATTGATATTCCCCAAAATTACTTTCTATCAATGGCATCATCCTTTTTGCTAAAATTTTGGTAAAAATTTTATACAGAACACTCAGTAGGGTGATTCCTCTGTAGTTCCGGCACTCCATTTTATCTCCCTTTTTATGCACTGGACAGATTATACTGATGCTCCATTCTTCTGGCATTTTTTCTTCTGTCCATATTTCATTGATTAGGGCGTGCAGCCTATGCACAAAAATGTCCCCTCCTCCTTTAACAAGTTCTGCTGTTATTAGATCCAGGAGCCTTAGTATTTGCAAGATCTTTGATGGCCTCTTTCACCTCTTCAAGCGTTGGACTACTCACTTCCTCTTGCTCCATCCTCATATCATCATAAGCAGGTTCTGCTTCTTGTTGGTCATGGTTCAAGACTTCATCAAAGTATTCTCTCCATCTCCTCTTTATCCCTTATTCATGTCCTATCATATTTCCTAATTTATCCTTGCAGTACATTGCCCTGGGTTGAAACCCTTTCCTGTTTTCTCTCACTTTTTGGTAAAATTCCTTCATTCCTCTTCTGCCATGCTGCTCTTCAATACTTTCTAGCTGCTGCCTCTCAAATTCTCTTTTCATTCTTCTACAGACCTTATCTGCTGTCCTTCTTTCTGATCTATATTCTTCCACAGTTCCCCTTGTTTTTCGCTGGATCATTTTGAGTCTGGCCCTATTTCGTCTTTCAATTGCAGTTACACATTCTTCATCAAACCAGTGAGCCCACCTTGCCTTCTTTCTAGAGCCAACTACTTCCTTTGCAGCTCTGGTAACACTTTCCTTCAGAATACTCCACTTTCCCTCTACTCCCTCAATGTTCCATTCGTCCTCCCTCTGTTCTAGAAAGCTCTTCAAGCATTGCTCATATCTATTTGACACTGCCTCTTCTTTCAGTTTTGTCACATCAAAACGTGCTTGTGTTCTTGCTCTCTTACTGTTTGTCATTGCAATATGCTGTCTATAACCAATCCTGACCATATAGTGGTCTGAGTTTATATCAGCCCCTCTACAGCTTTCCACATTTTTTATATCCATACAGTGTCTTTTATCAATGTGATCTTGTGTCTTTTAAAATATGATCTATTTGATTTGATGTGACCCCATCCGGCGAACACCAAGTAGCTTTTTTAATGTTTTTCCTCTGCTTCTGGGTGCTACTTATTATCATATTCTTTCTTACGGCAAGATCTATCACTCTTCTTCCATTGTCATTACTTTCCCTGTGTAAGCTCTCTTTCCCTGTCACGCCCTGAAATCTCTCCTCTCTACCTATTTTTGCATTCAGGTCTCTCAGGAGGATCTTCACATCATGCTGCGCTATTTCATCAACTATTTCCTCCAACTTCTCATAGAACCTCTCCTTTTCCTCTTCATCAGCATCCTCTGTTGGAGCATATACGCATACTAATGTGATGTTGAAGAATTCAGATCTCAATCTTAGCGTGCTGATTCTCTCATTCACTGGTTTGAAACCAATTACTGCTTCTTTCCTTTTCCTATTGACAAGAAATCCAGTCCCAGCCATTCCTCTTCCATCATTACTACCACTGAAGAACACTGTCCAATCTCCACTCTCCAAAATTCCATTCCCTGGCCATCTAATCTCCTGAATTGCAGCAATTTCCACCCTGTAAAGTTCTAGCTGTTGCTTCAATGCTCCTGGTCTTTTCAGTGTTCTAACGTTCCAAGTTGCTAAAATCCAATCCATTTTCTTTTTCATTTTTGTGCGGTTTCCTTTTCTTTGATTTCCATTATTATCCCATCCAATCCGAGGCTGTGTTGTGTTATTCTCAATGAGTAGTGTTTTTACGGGGAGGGGTTGTTAACCCCACGCCCAACCCCGAACCTGGAGGACCAGTCAATTTTCACTCTGATATCCGTCTGCAAGGCAGCAGCCGTGTTTGCTGGTTTTGGTCCACCCCGGGTATTTGATTTACCCGGTACCACCTATATCTAGGAGGCATTCCCCAATCCGCCACCTGGGGAGGCGCCCGATAGAAGACCAGCAACTCCCACGGGAGTGGGAGATGAATGTCTTCCCATATCATTTACTAGCCGGCAGGCTCGCTTCGCTCGCCTTCTCCGCCTAGCCAGGGGGCCCCGCCCCCTGGACCCCCGACAGTATAGGCAGTGTAAGTGAGTCAAACAGGCTCGCTTCGCTCGCCTACAAAACCTTTGTCAGTGTCAGCTGAGACAAACAGGCTCGCTTTGCTCGCCTGCAAATTGAAATTTGCAGATTTGAAATTTATTGAGCACAGCATCTCTACACCTAATCTGGACCTGTTTACCTAATTTCAACATTTTCTGCCAATTTGTTCTAGAAAAATCTAAGAAAAACTCCGACAAAAAAAATTGTAAAACGCTAATATTAATCGTCACCTTGAGAAGTATATCGGACATAGTTTGAAACTTGATTCAATATCTTCCAAATTAATTCATCTATAATCTCGCCGAACCATTTAGTTTACAGTTAGGATTAGTCGTATCAAGGCGGAAGACATGCAACCCGCAACACATCTACAATTTTGAAAACCTGATTACTGGCGCAATCTTGAACGGATTGCAAAAATATTTTAACACAAAATTTCTAAACCTCATCTGAACCTGCCCACCAAATATCAACATTTTCTACCGATTGGTTCTCGAAAAAATGAGGAAAACGCCGAAAAACTCCAGAAAAACTAAAATATTTGGCGTATCCTCGAAAAGTTTCTAAAATCCTTTCTTAGCGCGCGTCTAAACGTCCAATGGAACATGACTACCAAATTTGAACGCATTCGGTTCTGTGGATTTTTAGTTCTGGTGATGAATCAGTCAGTGCCATTTCGCTTATATAGATATAGATTAAATAAAAATTCGAGGACCAGCCTGCATGGGGTTCTATATTTTCATTAACACTATTTCGTATCAACGTGTAATGTAAAATTGTAATGTAAATCTACGGTAATGCAAAATTGAAAAAAATCAAATACAGTATTTTGTTTTATGAGTTTTTGTGTCTGCAACCTTCACAATTAACACTGATCCCCGGTCTTCAATGTCTCCTATGCGCATATTAGCGAGTTCATTCCGCCTACAAGCACCTGCAATACCAGTATTAGTACACATTTTTTTCATTAAATATCATTCATCGGGTTCTGAACTCATTGATTTCATCTTTTGAAAGCGTTTTTTATTTTTTGGCTCGTGACCCACATTATGCTTTTTTATAAAAGCAATTACCTTTTTATATTGGCTAATGTCTACATCATCCTTGGCTCGGCTCGTCGCCTTCAGCATTGAATTAATACCCCACAATGTTGGAGGTTTCACTGTTTTTGAAAGTTCGGATATATAAACTAAAAGAACACTTTCTGATGGCCTTTCAACTTTTTTACTGTGACACCAATCAGAAAACAATTTGTACCGGCGTTCTTATTTATTTTTTATTTTTCTGGCAGTAAGTTGAGTGTAACGCTATTTGCAACCTCTCTCAGTTCTTTGGGAGTTGCAATAAAGTCGTCGCTGTCACTTCCTCCTGATTCTTCATCAATAGTCAACATTCTTCCGCGAAAAAAGCAATAGGCCTAAAGAAATATAACTTATGCCTACCGCATTTAAAACGTGCGCCCATACTAGCCCAGCTCAAACTTGAGTGGAGACAGTCTTGATCAAGGAGAACCTCCTTGGTCTTAATAAATTCTCAAGTCTGTCATCAGCTTTGTTCTGAAATGACATACCGTAAACCAGGGTTTCTTTGGCCCACTTCTCAATAGTTTCATACAATTTTCTTTGAAGACTGATTGTTTTTTTTTTTTAATTCAAGCTTAGGTAATATTCTTACGAATTTATAACATTTATATTTCACTTTCTGCACACATTTTCACTAGAAAATATTTTTCAACAATTCAAAAAAATGACAGAACATCACACTTATATTAGATTTTGTGGAATTCATAATTCTCTCTGGGTATTTGCACCCTCTCCTGCAAATCACTTTTTTCTTCCCCGGGTCATCTGTCATGCAGGTTTCGTCATAGTTATAAATGTTGTTTGACAATACATCCTTGATAGCCTCTTTCAGATTGTCGATGTAGTCTGATATAATTTTTTCATCAATTTGAGCACGATTTCTTTTGATATTTGATGAAAACTTGACCGTCAGCTGAGGGTGTCTCTTTAAGAATGACTTTACCCAGTCATGGCCTGGAATATTGTTACAAAAACATTGTACAGTCTTTCCCTGCCTAGTGAGGTAGGATTTTACAACATATCTCAAATCAAGTTCATCAAGTGGGGATCCATACTCACACATTTTGTCAATATGACTGGCAAAAGCTAATTCTTCCTCCTGCAAAAAACTGTAGGGTGACCTGGAGCTCTTGAAAAAGCCTGTCTCTGAGTTTTTTCCCCTGATCTGATTGTTTCCAAACAGGTTTGGAGTTGCTTGTTGCTGTAGTCAGCATATTTTCGGCTTCCAGGAAGACGCTTGTAGTTGTATGACATCTTGTTGAACAAGCTGAAAACAAACAGATACAATAGAATTATGCCCTCTACATGTTAGAACAAAGTGTAATTTATTAACAAAATTTTAAATTATTATTATTATATTTATATATGATTGTATGGTATATTTATACAATATGTATAAAACTTTTATTGTAAGCTGGGGATCGTCAAAATATTTCATTGAAGTTTTGTGTGTGCCACATGAACATGTGCCCACACATTTGTTAAGATGTGTGCACATTACGTGTGTAATACAATGCATGGTCGCCATTTTGTCATAATATGTTTCAAGTGCAATAATGACTCTCATCTTGAGGAATTGACTCTAGATGACTTTTCATTAGAACATTTACATAAGATTTCAGTTTATAGAGCCTTTTACTGCGTGATTAATTCTAGTCTCTCAAGTCTTTATTGTTGGAAAGTTTAGATTGTATACATTATTTATTTAGTGTATGCTTTCATTAGTGGGGAGACCCAAAGGGTTGTTCCACTTTGCAATAATATAGCCTCATTTTTCACAAATGAAAACATGGTAAACCATGTGGGTAGTTATTTTTTTCATTTCAAAACATCATCAACAACTAAAACTAGAACACTTCACAAATTCACTCCACCATGGCCGAAAATATTAAATTTTGTCTGGAAATTTGGAGCTCATTGTATACATTGTATAAATCGAATTCTTTTTTCAGACATCTGAAATAGCTTATGAATAAGGAGTTGACAAGATTGATAAGTAGCACCAGCACAGCTCATACTGTACAACCAAATTTTTTGTCTTTGTTTTGTGTTAGTTAATTTTGTTTTTAAACGATTTCACTATAAGTGGATAGTATGAAATATAGTAGTTCTGCAAACGGTAGACCTCACGAAGTTACCCATGATCCCTGCAACCTGAAAGCACTTTCTGATGAAAAAATCCTGCGTACGCCCTTGCATGGTAAGTTCAGATTGAGAATTGATTCCGAAAGTCGGCGCAAGGAAGTCAGCAATGCAGTGGCCACAGTCACACTTTATTAATTTTTTGTCGGCATCTGTCCGTCACTATGGCCAGAGCTGGTGCTACATTGTAGTGGCCCGAGTGGCCATTGAATATAGTTCGGAGGAATTGAGGTTCGTAATGCTAAGGAGATGATTGATGAAGGATAACACAAGCAAATTGAAAGTTCATAATGATGGTTATTTATTACCTTGTAGTCGTCGGTGAATACACAACATGGTGATGAGGGGTGTGCCACTGCCCAGTACCTTAAGATGTGCTATGGTCCCTGGTTCCACTGTCTAGTATGACTCGTATGACTGTTCGAGAACAAGTGCTCGCTTTTCCGCGTAAATGTTAAATCGAAAAAATTGGCATACGCCTACACTCCGGAAGAGTGAGAAAGCGTCGTGAGAGCGCCGCGAGAGCAAGAGCAACTCCCACGCATCATCATATCCACTACACTACTCCCCCCTTAAAGAAAATGTCAAGTACCCTAAAGAGGTAACCAATTTGGGTACTGGACATTTTACGAGAGTTGAAATGTGTTCTAAGAAAAATCTATAGCAATCCTCAAGGAATGGTTACAAAATCTTTGGGCACCCCGAAATTTCAACCCAAGGAACAAGCAAAAATGGCAAAACAGCGTAAAATAGCAAAATAGCAATATATGAATACATTAACAAGATACACCATTGTGTATACTGAATAAAAACATACTAATGAAACATGGTATTGATAACATACATGAATCATACGCAAAGGATAATGAAATAATCAAAAAATTTTGGGAATAATCCAATGAGAATAAAAATGATAGACTAATAAATCATAGTCAAAAATAGAAAATAATTCCGTCGTAAAGAACGATAGTTAAAAGTTAAACAATTTACTCAAATAGGTATGTATTACGATAAAATCAAGTGAAAATATAATTACACAGCAATATAGATGAGCTGGTTATAATATGATGATAAAAATAATTCAATGCAATAATCAAAGTTCGATAATCTATTATCAGAAATCAATATTCTGTAAAAGTCCAATAAAATATATATATATATATATATTATATTTTGTCTCTCTTAAACCTAGTAAATAGTCTTTGAAAGCGTAATCGCTTTAACCCCTGAAAGAAATCAATAAACAAGTCATAAAAACACCAAAATCATGTACAATAAACATCATAAGCTGCATGAACATCAAATGCATAAAACATCGCCATTAAACACAAAAATGAAAATTAAACATAATAATCAAATTCATTGGAATAAATTCACGTGTGGAATAAGAGAATCCATCACACGGATACACCTGAAAACATAAAACAATGATACAAGAAACAATACGATATGAGGTAGATAATGGTCATTAGTAATGTTTTTTTTTTCTCTATGAATTCTCATTATTCTTTGTCGAATAATCACCACGTATGAGTTCATATATATTCACTATATTGTCGAGTGTTGAATCGGGAAGAGGTCGTTTACAAGAGTGCCATACTCTCGTCTAATCAGGGCTTCGGCATCAGTAGTAGAGGTTAGATGGTCACCTTTCCGGGTTTTGCATACCGGACGGTCACCTGCGGTGCTTCTGGCGTCATGGTACAGTCAGGAGATGAAGTCGAGGCTTGGATGTCGACTTGCAAGCCATCTTCGCAAGACGAATTGTGATGCCAACTTCGTCTTCTTGCTTGGTATAAAGTAACTGCAGCCATCACAGTCACGATGAAAAGTATCGAACTCAACAACAACATGACGTACGATGTTGAACCTGCCGGTTTCGGGTAAATTGGCTCCCCAAATTGGCGTTGTGCGGCTTCGAATTCACGAGTTAAATCATTTATAGAAACACCTGACGCGGTCGTGTCAAGTCTTTGCCGTAAGTTACGTAATTGGTTCAATGCAGTTTTATCATTGTTCGAGTTCGAAAGTTTTTGAAGGATTTGTCTTTCACTGTGGTCGAAAATGTCATTGATTACAGGTATAACTATTGAAGTTCTGTTCATCTCAACTTGAGAAGAACCAGAAGTTGATGGCAATAATACGAATTTTTCAGAATGTACGTAACAATTTTGAATGTTCTTTAAAATTCCTAACCCTTGTATAATTTCGGTTGTGTGAGGTTCAGTCAATGAGCACTCGCGTACAATACGTATTGGTTCGTTCAAGCTATAAATCCAATCATTACTTTCTTTGATTTTGTAGAGAATAGGTTCGAAATGTTCGGTTATTAGAAATTTTTCGCAATTCTTTTTCACTAACTGTTCGTCACCGATAAACATGTGGAACACGCAACTATTAGAATGAAGTAGCAAAGGTAAGTCTGGTGGGCACAATGTATAAAGTTCTCCGGTGCACTGATTCACATCACTGGTAGTCATTGTAACGTAACGTTGTCGATCGTGAGATACAGCAAGATAGTCTTTGTCAACTTTCGTCACTATGTATTGTCCACTGCTTGTGTCAAGGAAAGGTAAGGGTTTGATGGAATATAGAGTGAAATAACGATTTGGCGATTTGAGAGGGATATCAAGGAAGAGGCGGATTCCCGAAATAGTTGAGACAGCGTGCACGGTTACAAAATGATAATATTCATAAATTTGGTCCATTTCTGTGGTTGTTAATAGAGACAATCCAATCGGTAATTTACTAACTACTTGTTGCAAAATGAGTGACAGATTCTGAGGAGGAACTAATAAAGAGCTTAATTTTCCTGCAGAGGTATCTTCTAATGACTGTCTTAATTCTAGAAGTTCTTTTTGGACTTGGAGTAAGGAAAGTTCAAGCTCACGCATTAATGAATTTACTGCATGTTGTTGGCTAAGAGCCTGTTCTACTAGGTTTAATTCAGACCAAATACTAAGATTTGTTTGACTTGCATTTTCCAAAACATTTTCTAAAAGATCGAGTGTTTCATTCAAGACAACACCGTGATTATGAACATCTTGATCGATATTTTTGACAACAGTTAATTGATCACTAACCAAATGTGTTATAGCTTGTGACTGTGTTTCGACCTGGGAGATTTTATTGTTAAGTTGAACTAAATCGTCATCAGATAACGTACCAAACAATACTTTTAACAAAATACCTCCAGCATTGATTAACCCTCGTTTGACTCTACTACCATTAACGTTTGGAGATTCTACCGGTAGCATTAATTCGAAAGATTCTATTTCACTACTAAGATGGTCTACTACACGTCGAATCCTATTAATTTCCGATGAACGTACATACATTAACATACTATCAGACGCAGCTTCTTTTTCAGCTTCAGTATCTAACATACGTAACGCATCTCGCGCTGATGAGATTACTTTGTGATATTCCTGCACATGTATATTAACTACTACTGTCCATTTGTCGCCGGTAATTAGTATGTCATCCTCTTTCAGGAAAACAAGACCCGATTTCAAGAGACATTGTTCCTCATTACAAAACTCATTTCCTTGTCCTATCATCAAATGGAACAAAAGGAGGAGTCCTAGAACAAAAGAGAAAAGAGAATATCCTAAAATCTAATTACTTTATTTAATTTAAATGTATTTAGAAACTAAGCAAGTTGTACTATATCAGGTACGCCTCTGAGAAGTTAATATACTAATAGTCAAATCCTAATAAAAGTTATTTGATCCTAATAGCTAATAATCAAGCATAAGCATAAGCATATAAGCATTCTTATAATAATATCTCTAGTTACTGCATTACGTAATCATTCAGATGGGGCGGTAAACGTCTAATACGTTGTGGCCTAGACGATTCATTTTGTGATACGCTTTCCGCTGTAACTAGAGTGTCGTTTCCGTTTCCATTTCCATTAGTGGTTTCCAAATTTCCTTCAGAATTTCTATCTGAATTTACGTTATCATTTTGCGTTTCATTATTATTCAATTCAGTGGGCATATCAATTCTTGATAAATTGTCGCAACAATTTTCAGGATTTCCTGTTGTAATATTTTCATCTGCACGTGCAGAATTATCAAATGATAAGTTTGGCTTTGTGCTCAATTCTTGAACGTCATAGTTTTCTGTGTGGGAGTCAGTAAGATTTTTCCGTTTTGGAGAATCTTGATTAAAACTTCGTTATAGTCTATTAGCATGAAACATAATAATTCTATTACCAATTTTGATTTTGTGATTATATTGATTTTTCTTTTCGACAATTTTGTATTTTGGAAATTAGATTTTCCGCTCTTAGGGTCCTGTTTCTTACTGCGACAATTCGCGGCAATGTGTCCAACTCAGTTGCAATTAAAACAAGTTCGCGTTTCTTGTTTCTTTTGAGAAAACCTATTAGGTGTCGATTGGGTCGCAAATACGCGGTTAGGCGCGGAGGAAGAGTGTGGACCGAACATATTAGTAATAGTAACAGCTAGTTGCACAGCTTGCGCCATAGTTGCCGGAAAACGCAAGCGAACCTGTCGTCCTACCTCCCCGTCTAATCCCGCTAAATAGGCAGCCAAAAGCCTGTGTTCTGCTTCCTCATTTAGAATTCGTTGTTCTTTGGGATTATTGGTCTTCCTTATGGTTTTTTCGCATATGGTTCTCAGTCGGTCAGAAAATTGTTCAGGGGTTTCTCCTTTTCTTTGATGGGTAACTTGTAGGGTAGTATAATAATACTGATCCGGAACTTTCTCGGAAAAACGTTCAATCAATGCTTTCTTAATCTCGGCGTAGAAAGTACCCGCCTTGATTGATGGACAGCTCTTGAAAAAGGTTAAGGCAGAGCCCTTCAATCGGATGGACACAATCCGAATTTTGTCGTCATCCGACCAATTCCCTAACGCACCTACATTATCAACCTGCGACAGGAAATCGACGATGGAGATTTTAGCAGTGTCCCCGTGCCAAGGCTCAATAACGCTTGCTAGAGCGAAATCCTTTACCGTTACTGGTGTTGGATTGGAACTTGCAATCTGTCGTGAAATATTAGAGATAGCTGCTTTCGTTTGGTTCATAATGTTGCTGCTTCCCTCTTCGTCACCCATTGTAATAAATTTAATCAGAAAACTTAATTTCGATTTTGGTCACTTTTACCCGCTGTACATTCCTCTCGCTACTATAGTCAGTATACCCGTTTATATAACCCTCTATTATTCTCAGCATATAAGCATTCTTATAATAATATCTCTAGTTACTGCATTACGTAATCATTCAGATGGGGCGGTAAACGTCTAATACGTTGTGGCCTAGATGGTTCATTTTGTGATACGCTTTCCGCTGTAACTAGAGTGTCGTTTCCGTTTCCATTTCCATTAGTGGTTTCCAAATTTCCTTCAGAATTTCTATCTGAATTTACGTTATCATTTTGCGTTTCATTATTATTCAATTCAGTGGGCATATCAATTCTTGATAAATTGTCGCAACAACTTTCAGGATTTCCTGTTGTAATATTTTCATCTGCACGTGCAGAATTATCAAATGATAAGTTTGGCTTTGTGCTCAATTCTTGAACGTCATAGTTTTCTGTGTGGGAGTCAGTAAGATTTTTCCGTTTTGGAGAATCTTGATTAAAACTTCGTTTTAGTCTATTAGCATGAAACATAATAATTCTATTACCAATTTTGATTTTGTGATTATATTGATTTTTCTTTTCGACAATTTTGTATTTTGGAAATTAGATTTTCCGCTCTTAGGGTCCTGTTTCTTACTGCGACAATTCGCGGCAATGTGTCCAACTCGGTTGCAATTAAAACAAGTTCGCGTTTCTTGTTTCTTTTGAGAAAACCTATTAGGTGTCGATTGGGTCGCAAATACGCGGTTAGGCGTGGAGGAAGAGTGTGGACCGAACATATTAGTAATAGTAACAGCTAGTTGCACAGCTTGCGCCATGGTTGCCGGAAAACGCAAGCGAACCTGTCGTCCTACCTCCCCGTCTAATCCCGCTAAATAGGCAGCCAAAAGCCTGTGTTCTGCTTCCTCATTTAGAATTCGTTGTTCTTTGGGATTATTGGTCTTCCTTATGGTTTTTTCGCATATGGTTCTCAGTCGGTCAGGAAATTGTTCAGGGGTTTCTCCTTTTCTTTGATGGGTAACTTGTAGGGTAGTATAATAATACTGATCCGGAACTTTCTCGGAAAAACGTTCAATCAATGCTTTCTTAATCTCGGCGTAGAAAGTACCCGCCTTGATTGATGGACAGCTCTTGAAAAAGGTTAAGGCAGAGCCCTTCAATCGGATGGACACAATCCGAATTTTGTCGTCATCCGACCAATTCCCTAACGCACCTACATTATCAACCTGCGACAGGAAATCGACGATGGAGATTTTAGCAGTGTCCCCGTGCCAAGGCTCAATAACGCTTGCTAGAGCGAAATCCTTTACCGTTACCGGTGTTGGATTGGAACTTGCAATCTGTCGTGAAATATTAGAGATAGCTGCTTTCGTTTGGTTCATAATGTTGCTGCTTCCCTCTTCGTCACTCATTGTAATAAATTTAATCAGAAAACTTAATTTCGATTTTGGTCACTTTTACCCGCTGTACATTCCTCTCGCTACTATAGTCAGTATACCCGTTTATATAACCCTCTATTATTCTCTGAACTAATGAACGAAGAATAGATTCGCAGCCTTCTAGCAGGGTATCGGCGTCACTAATAGGTAAATAGTAAATAGGTGGAGCAGGTCTGCGCGGGGGTTCAGCCATTAAACGAATTTTAAATTATTTCTACTCATAACCATATAGTCGCTACTAGTAGAAGCTAATACGGCTCCCGGTTTTACATTTGGTACGTCGTAAACAATTTCACTACTAGTTTTTCCTGATTCAATTGTGGTTTTGCTCGGTTTCGAGAAAATTGCTACTCCAGGCTTGTTTGATAGATTTAGAGATGGACTAACTGATGGAAGGACATTACGTGTTTCATGGACATGTTCGTAATAGGCGTTTATCTGAGCGGACCTTGTGCCAATCTTCATAAACATTTCCCTGACATGGCTCTGTTGTCCATTATTTGACATTATTACGGGATCTACAACGGAGCCAAAAGGCCTAAAACATTCGAGAGCTTCAATTGAACTATCACTAACCTTATTAGTTCTAGACTTCTTATTTCCCATAGGCAAAACCACAGGTTTCGAAAACCCAGTCACATTCAAGAGTACAATTAACAGAAACAACCCAATTACAATATACAGAAATTTGCATTTACACATTTGGAGGGAGAAAAAAAAATTATTTTCTTGCAAGAGAACTGATTAGCAGCATTGGCTTTCAGCGATTTTTTTGTAGGTGTGCTCACAAACACTCTTATCAATACTTATAATATACGAAACTTCTGACTCTGGGTTTGAAATTTTTATTTCGCCTTTGCCAATAATCAGTGTTTTGTTTTTGTCGTCAAACAAATCAAACATGAGTGTATTAACAATACAATCTTTGTCTTCCTTAGCTAGGGATTCGAGTAAGTTGTGCTCTTCCTCAGATATAGTCTCCCCTTGAGCAATTCGAAAATAAAGTACAGTAGTTTCAACTGGTTCTTTAGCAACGAAAAAGAATTGGTATAGGTTTCTATTATTCAGGCTCAATGCTTTGTATAACCGTACAATATTTTTGACTACTTCGTTGGACATTTTTGGATCTGTTTTTTTTCATACTACATTTTAATCAAATCAATACATATCTCAAAGAAAAATTATTTTCGTAATCAGTATTATTGATATATTTTTTTTTCAACTGAATCAATGAATATACTAAATCACAATGACATGGAATAAAATCTACATAGCTCAAACTGAAACAAAAAGTACAATAACTAACTCAACAATAAAGCTGAATACTAGTTCAACATCCTATCTACTATAAATCATCCCTTAACATCCGCGACGCTGCCACCACTTGTAGTGGCCCGAGTGGCCATTGAATATAGTTCGGAGGAATTGAGGTTCGTAATGCTAAGGAGATGATTGATGAAGGATAACACAAGCAAATTGAAAGTTCATAATGATGGTTATTTATTACCTTGTAGTCGTCGGTGAATACACAACATGGTGATGAGGGGTGTGCCACTGCCCAGTACCTTAAGATGTGCTATGGTCCCTGGTTCCACTGTCTAGTATGACTCGTATGACTGTTCGAGAACAAGTGCTCGCTTTTCCGCGTAAATGTTAAATCGAAAAAATTGGCATACGCCTACACTCCGGAAGAGTGAGAAAGCGTCATGAGAGCGCCGCGAGAGCAAGAGCAACTCCCACGCATCATCATATCC
This sequence comes from Sogatella furcifera, assembly GCA_017141385.1. Lineage (NCBI taxonomy): Eukaryota > Metazoa > Arthropoda > Insecta > Hemiptera > Delphacidae > Sogatella > Sogatella furcifera. The sequence goes on along the minus strand of CM029548.1, from coordinate 31,524,716 downwards.
ACTACAACATACAGACCATTTCATCAAAATTGAATACATGCAAATAAATATTGCATGCCACACCAATCCTTCATTTGAACTTGAAAAGCTCAGCTGTATCCAAGTTCATACTTAATCTTCCTCTAATGTTAAAGGAGGCTATGCCACAACATTTTTTTCCAATTTCTTTGACATTAAAGGTATAGCAATTGTATAATCATTCACAGTTTTTCCAAGCACCCTCAGACTTGAGGGACCCTGAAACTTAGACGAATCGTCAATAGAACAGCTGACATTTTTATAACATAGGAGAGTTGATGGATTGTCAAAACAAGGCAACAGTCTCTATAATTGTAATAATGTTTTCCATACGGTAATGCCAAACCGTCAGACGGTCGGCTGCAGTCTAACAGCTGTAGCCAGTCACAGCTCTTGTTGTTAGCCTGTGGTCGACCGTCTGACCGTTTCACATAAAGAAAAACTTACCTCAATATTCAACTGAAATATCTCAGCTGACTTCAATGAAAGTATATCATCTGAAGTAGAAATTTTTGAAAATTTTTCTATAATGAATGTCATAATATCACATATTTTAGTGATATCAACATAAATATACTATCAAATCATTTATGGAGTATACCTATATCAGAGAATAGTTCAATCCTTTTTCCCTTTTTTCGTCCTTAATTTGAAAATTGACAAAAACCTCACATATACATTGACGCGCGGTTTCAAGAGGAACATCCTGTACATACACCATCTTTGAACACTAGAGGGTTCAGTAAGCAAGATTGCCTACAGTGGACATGTAATGCAACTATTCCTTTACATACCTTTATTATCATGATCCACACATATAAAACATATACAAATACACACATATTCATCAAAAATATATATAATCATATAAATTTAATTAGATTTGTGAAATAATGTGTGATTTGTGTGTACAGAATCCTATATTATAAAAAAACATTTGTAACTCAATATGAAAAGTACGTTCTGCACAATGCTTTTATAGTTTCAACTTCATATTTTTATATTTTTACATATTATCTATCATTAATATCATACATTATAATCATATATTATGACATGTAATGCATTATTCTTGTGTTTTCAAGTGATTGGGTTATTACCTAATTATTTGAACACACAAGAATAATTTATTACATATTATAGTATATCTATGTATGGTATAACACACTTGTCTATAGAATAAAAAACAAATATCTTTACTCACAAAGTGATTGTAGGCTGAGTTACCGAGCATGGAACTCTTCAAAACATTCTGGGCACAATGTTTCCCCACAGCATCCACACAAATATCTGGGTTTGCTCTTGCAGCCAAATAGATGACAATTGGAAGCATAGTTCTTGTCAGTTTTTTTTGGGTAATGTGGGCCTCCATCCTTCCTCAGTTCCGCTGGTGCTTTTGCTGTCCTTTTAGCAGCAGGAAGTTTCTGTGATTCAGATGGCCGTCCTTGTTTCTTCACTTCTGATGAGCTTGTGAATATTAGAGAATGGGCAATCGACGATTTCAATTGCAACAAGTCCATGTCTTTATCACCATGATTCTTCCTCCAGAGTAGCCAGCAATTGACAACAGCAACATCCAATAAATGGTGGAAAATTTGCATGTACCATCTTTTTTGTTGGAGTTGATGTCTATAGTACCCTACCAACGAGTCCATAAGGTCAACACCCCTATGTGTAATACCACCTTGTGACTGTAATATTTTCAGATGAAGTTACAATTGAATGGGAACCTCATTCTTTTTTTACTTTTTCTGATTTTAACTTTTTTTCAGCACCCTGTAGTTGATTTTGACAAATTGTACCTGAAGCATAGATATTATCACTTTTCAATTGTAACAGAAGAGGAATGGAGTTGAACAAGTTATAAAAAAAAGGATGTGATTCCTATTTCCAAAGTTGTTTGTCAGTCGCAGTACAGTATTGGCTACTGCACCTAACTCCTTGTTCATAATCACTTCATGATGAGAACCTCCCTGGTAGATCTCGAAGTCATACACATAGCCAGAAATGCCAGCTATGACCCATATCTTGAAGCCCCATTTATGGGGTTTTGAGCAAATGTATTGTTTCATAGGAGATCTCCCTTTGAAGGGGACCATCATTTCATCTTTAGATAGATGACATTCAGGGTCACACACATTTTTAAAATTTTCTTTCAGGTGGTCAATGAATGGTTTGAGCTTTTTTAGTTTATTACCAGCTGTTTCAGCAGGTTCTTCATTGTCCAAAAAATGTAAAAACCTCTTTATTTCACGAAATCTATTGTAGGACATATGGTCTGCAACTAACCCTAATCTGGTCCCATGAGAGGGTGACCAATACTGGTTCAGCCTACTGTACTTGATGAATGTCGTGACAAAGTTTATTCCTAAATATACTTTCAGTTCTTGTACAGTTACATTCAGATTTTCTTTTCCTCCTTGTAATGCATAAAGATTTGTTTCAAAAACCACACTTTCTAAAAATGTTGGTGTGATCATGCTCAAAAAATAATCAATTGGCAGCTCACCACTAATATTACACTTATGATGTCCTTGAAACTGTGGTAATTCATCTCAAGCCTCCTTGTCTTTTTCCATCCATTTTGTAGGTCGTTTTTTAGATGAATTAGTTGATGGAGCAGAGTTTTTAGATGATGATGGAACAACTGGTACACTGTTGGATGAAGATGGTATTGGATCTACTGTGGTTGATACTTCATTGTTTCCTTCATGTTCATCACGTTCTTCCTCTTGAACAAGTTGTAAAACTGGTGGCACTGATTCAAAAACTGTATCAATCTGATCATCATCACAACATTCTTCATCATCAGAGCCATCAGGAAGATCAAAAATAGTCTTCAAAGAATTGTAGTCAAAATTTTCAATCTCTGATAATGGAACACTATTTACATCCATGACATCACAATTTATTAGAAACTATAAAAAAATTGTAACAGCTAAATAAAATATGGAAACTTAGCAACCAATAAATGTGAAAGTAACTTATTTTCACTTATTTCTCATTCACTAGAGATTCATAAACTGAATGACTGAGCAGAGAAACCGAAGCACAACAATCTGTGACATAACCTCAAACCGGAAACAACAACATGGCTCAGCTGTCTTCAAACGTTCATAAGCCTCATATGAGGTCAATATTATTTTGAGTTCCTGTTGATCTCTGTGTTAATATTTTGCAATACTAGTATTTTAAATACTTTCAATAAATATAGAATAAACTATAAAATAAATTCAAAAGGTTTTAGTTCAGTTTCATTTGATTTCAAAAACTGATACATCACAATATTATATACAACTGGCAGCGGTTACATATTCGATCGTTGCTGCTACCTTCTGGTGAGGAAGTAAACTATTTTCAGATATCATATATGAGGCTTGTGAACATTAGTAGATGTCAGATGAGCTCTTGGCGCAATGAAACAAGAGAAATTGAAGGAGAGAGAGCCAATTTTACTAGCAACCTCATATGAGGCTTATGACCACGAGAGGGAATCCCATTTGGAAAGACATAAAAAGATGCATAAGAAATATACTTAACCTCAAAATACTGAATGCAATCAATAGCCTACACAATCGACTTTAGCATTGGATCAGATTCAAATCAATTCATAAATGAAACACAGATTTATATAATAAGTAATATATTATAATATTACATTCAAATGAACAATTTTCATCCTTTTAAAAGTCCTATTCTGGTTTTGTCTCCATGATCACATCAGCTTACATTTCATCACTTTCCATAACAGAAAATTTCAGTTTGGATAGAGCACACAAGCAGAGGCGCAGTTACTAATGCATTGTGGGTAGGTTTAGCGGGTAAGTATTGGGAGATACGTATCAATCCTGCCTCAAATAATATGTATCAGATACGTTTGAGGTACATATTTTGTAATACATACTTTAAGGGTTACATTGATATGTACTTAATATGTATTGGATACTTTGTGTGCTATGTGGGGTGGAGAGGGATTTTGTCTCCAGAGAGACAGCTTGAGACAAGCTGCGCTGTAGCTGGACCATTCAATGTTGATCATTTAAGACAAAAAAAAAATTAGCTTGTTACAAGTTCGAAACTTCCAGCTTGATTGCTTACAGCCTGAACCAAGCTAGTTTGATCAAACTGTAAATTCCAATTCAAAACCCACTGAATTTACAGCTTGATATAAGCTGGACTCAAGGTTATTAGAGACATTATTTCTAATAACCTTGAGCTGGACTATAGCTGGATCATTCAAGGTTGATTTTAAGATTGAAAACTCTAGCTTTTTACAAGTTTGAAACTTTTACCTTGATCACTCACAGCCTGTTACAAGTTTGAATCAAGCTGGTTTGATCAAACTGTAACTTTCAATTCAAAAGCCACTAAATTTTTAGCTAAAAATAAGCTTCTGTGCTATGTGGTTGATTGTTATTTAAAATAAAAAAGTTAGGTACCTACTAAAAAATTCATATTTTTCAAGTTATTCTACACACCATCCTAATAGCTTTTGACAGTACAATATCAAGAATACAAAAATAATTAGTACCTATGTTAAGTTATTAGCCTATACAGTATATATTTCTTCAATCTAAAACATTTATGAGAAAAATAATGTATGTGTATGGAGGTTGGGGGTGTCGTCATAGTCCGTGGAGAATAGGAGGAGTTCAGGTGTAGTGGGAGGGGGCGCTTTTTGGTCCATAGGCCTAGGGGCGCTGAAATGCTAAATGCGGCACTGGGAACAACTGGCACACCATTTCCACGTGTTTAATTTTTTAGTTGTCTACGTCTCATTCTTTTAATATTGAGAATTTTGAAAGGTTCATCTTCTGCCAATGAATACTTGAACTGGATTGAGCCAGTCGGGGGTATAGCGAAGCCATCTTATTTTTAGCCACTTAACTCTATCTCCTTCACTGTCTTCTTCTTTTCTATGTATGAACTCATTTTTTAGAAGTTAAGAAAAAGTCAGAAAGTAATTTTGTCTCATTTCTGTTGTGGAACCATAATTTTCAACTCTTGATCATTGATATGCTTCTTTGATTTCTCAATTCTTGAGTTATCACTATCACATTCTAGTCTTGTGTGGCCTGACAGGAGAAATTTTTGGTCGATCACTTTCAATGTTGGCTTCTCTTTCATGATGAATGTGAACATACAGGCCATGTTAATATTTCGATTTTGTCCACCGGCAGCATCTGAGTAAGTGATGATGTGTTTGATTTGAGATGGGACACTCATTATTTCCTTGAAAACACGATTCAATATCATCCGAGCCTCTACCCCAAATAGCATCATGCCACATAAAACAATCAGATGATTCGCTTGAAGAGCATTCTCTAATTGTTCGATTATAGACCGACTGAAGTCTCATGTAATGAACTATGTTTGTAGATAAATGTGGAGAAGGAAGTACTTGTTGTAAATCAAACACTAGAACAATTTGATTCATGTTTTCTTTTGCAGAAGCCTTGTATTTTGCTTTCGAGTCATATTCTTTCTGTGCTCCCAAAATATGATCATAAGTCTGTTCATTAATCAATTCTCTGGATTGTTTATTGGATGAATGACGTTTCATTGTAACAAACTCATCGCAGGTCTTGCACGTATCCAAGTACGGTTGTTTAAATTTGTAACCTGTTTGATTGAAAATATCATAACATGCTTTTTTTGTGTTCTTCGTTCTGTGTCTCCATATTAATATACTCATCAAACATTATCTTGATATTCAAGTGACTTGGTTGAAATATTTTGGGCAATCTCTGCGGGAATAGTGGCTTTCATGTTTGGGATATTGTTCTATGAATTCGCGTATTTTTATCCGTTCTTCAACAAACTTATTTTTAGGTGTGTGTAATCCTCTTTGATCTCTAATAATAGAATATATGAGGCGTTGGATTCCAAACCAATCCTCATTGGATGAGGATGAGGATCGTTCTGGAACATAAACTGTAATGAAGCTTGTTTTGGAACATCCATTGCTGGATGAAGATCTTTTTGGAACACAATGGGCAGTGAATGAGAGAACAATATTAATAATATTTTTTATGTCATTATAATTTTTATTAATTTATTATAATATTTGTATATAAGTTACAACTTTTTTGAATGAAGAAATGATAAAAAATTGTAAAATGTCTCTAATGTCTCATTTGATGTCTCTCTTGATTAAGACACATCAAGAGACATTCTACCAGAATTATTACCCAATAAAATTTTTCAATAAAAAATAAAATGTCTAAACTCTTGATAATTCCTCATCATCAAACTCAGCAATATTCACTTCATCAACAAAACCATCTTGCTCTTGCACCAGCTCATTTTCATTTCTATCTATAACATTTTTTTAATATTCCAAGTCTTTGTTTTCTCGCCATTCCTCACCAAAGTGTTTTTTGAGGAGTTTATCCACGTCCTTTTTTTCTCATTTTTTATAGGAAATTTATTAGGTAACAATTGTGGTTGGATGTCTATTGATTGTTTCTTGGGTTTGAAAATACTTTTGTTATGACAAAGATCACTTCTGTAGTTGATCTCTCCTTGAACAACAGTTTTACCAGATTTGACTTGTCTGACAAGAATTCTTTTTGTTGGGGCGAATTTAAAGTGCCAATTTGCTGGTTTCTTCATCACTTCATTACAAGCGGTTTTCCAATCATTTACTTCAAAGTCAATGCCGTAGTCTAACACTTGTCCAAATTTTGAAAAAATCTCTTTGTATTTAGCAGGTTTAATGATTGTCTCATATTTTTTGACTACCTTTTGCAATCCTTCCAAAAACCCTATCAGGAGTTATGAAACTATGTCCTACTATAGGGAATATGATGACAAAATCCGTTACATTTCTAGGCGCCAGCTCACTTAAAACCATTCTTGAATCATCCCCACAACTATCGAATTTTTGTTTTGGGCTGGACACCTATTTGCATATAACTTATTTTAGTCACATATTCAGGAATATTGATATTTTTAAGGTAGTGAAATAGCATGGAGGCTATCTCATTGGACCCCTTGCCCCTTTGATCCTCTGTCCATGTATAAATTTTCACTCTATCTATTCCTTGTTCAGCTTTTGAATGCCCTTCACAAATTGTAAAATTGTACAGGTACAACTGCCTAGCATAATAAGCCAATTGGTCTTGAACTCAAGGGAGGATCATGTTTTTTTGACAATCACAAGATATTTTTAAAACGATTTCTTCTTCTTCTTGAAGAATGTCATAGAATGCTTTAGATTTCAATTTATGTAATCTCAGTTTTGTCATTAGTAAAACCTTTTCTCCCTGTGCAACATCTTCTATTTGTGACTTCAAACTAATACAAGTGGAACATTGATCTGTAGCTGGGCTCTTGAAGCTAAGGTTGAAATTGTGTTTGAATATGTCTCTAAAATAAACATACTTAACTTGGAGATTCTCATTTGCTTGTTCATTGTAGGCCCTACAAAGTTTGCTAATGGACAGATGACTAGACAAATATTGTCTAGTAGGTACTTTTATCTCGAGTATATTGAGATTCCAGAGATGGTAAATTACTAATGAACTCTATAACACTTTGTTTTCTCCCTTGATACTTCTGAGATCTCGTGTACCCTCCCCTTCTCTCACGTGGACTGAACCCTTATTGCATATTATTTTTTTACATAACCTTTGTAGACGAGTTTTACCAATTCCCAAAATTGATATGAATGTTGCTTCACATCTGAACATCACCACTTCCGGTTTTTATGTAGAACGATGAAACAAAAGTATTTTCAGCCGCTTCTTCAACCTTACCTCTCAACCGTTTGGGGTTTTCTTGCCTGGTGTAACGAAGAATGAAACTATCCTGTTCAATTTTATCGCTGGTTGAGTAGAAAGCCTGGTGGAACCTCCTAATATCCTGCATGGAAATTTCCTAACATTTGAGTGTTTCTTTGTCATGTTTGCATTTTGGTTTCTTTGGCAATTTGTGTGATTTATTGTCTGAAAAAAACAAACACAATAATTCTCTCACCAAGGCATGGGCGTATCCAGGCAGGGGCAGGGGTGGGGCAGCTGCCCCCTCTAGAAGTTGACATTTATTTTTCATTTATAAAATAAATTCACAGCTAAAATAAATAAAATGAAATTGAATAAATATCATAGAATAAGATAATACATTTTTATTATCATTAAATTTAATAAATTCACAACTAAATTGAGAAGATTGCGAAGTCACAGACTCACAGGAGTAAAACTTCCATGTGAGTCTCCAATTGAATTCTGGAGAAGATCTAGAATAAGTCTTTTTTCTCCATACTTGTCTGGAATAAGTCATATTTTAAGTAAATTCTAATGGGGAATTTTAAGATACTGTAAATACTGTCTATTTCAATTCTCCACCCATTGTAGGCTACACTAGATTACATTTTTGCTACCTATCCATAGCCATAAATTGAAAGAATCAAATTTCATGGACAAAAGTATTAATTACTTATCCAAATTTCACCGTTTCACTCGCTCACCTGATATCATTTGATTGTTGATATGATTTTATATTATGTTTTAGACCAATAAATTGAAAAAATATATCATATGAATCGAATATGACTAATCAACAATAATTCTGTCTAGTCAAAATCCATTACAATTACTGTATTAGTTACAGCCTAGTGAAAAATTATCTAAAAAAGATTTTTGTTGTGAAAATACAGTACTATTTTAATAAATTATTCCTTATTGTAAAGTCATATTATGTCTTTCACTTTGAGTAATTTTTCTCAGTGGAAATAAAAATATGTTATCATTTGAACCAATTCATGTCTTAGCATATCCATATTTTCATGTCAATACTTATGTTTGGTTTTTTCATAGTATTATGTAGATTAATTACATTTATTAAAAATATGTTTTGTCATTGAAAGTTGATAAATAAATTGAATATAAATTATGTCATGAAATAAGTGTTTGAGTTATTTCCTCACTTTATAATAAATTATTGTATAGCATCATACTAGTTCAAGGGAACCGCTCGTAGTTACCTTTAATAGAGCTAATATAGCTGAGAGAGATTCCATTATATTCCAATGTATGGATGTATCATGTATGTAGAAGAGATGACATAAGGACATAAGTTATGCTTTCCAAAACAAAAGCATAGGGTTTTCTTGTTTCCCATTGCGTTTCTTTATTTTTTTGTTAAAATTTTCCAGCAAGAATTATGATTTATAATTGCAAACTTATAAATGTCTATGGCTCTGGGGCGAACCCAGGAGGGGGATTGAGGGGATATATCCCCCCCCCCCAAAATCGGGCTCATCTTACACTAGATGGAATGCACTTTGTTGGAGTTGCCAAATTTTCTACTAATAAGGCTTAAAACTTCTATAAAACTTAGTTTTAGGGTACTTTCTTGAAAAAATTTCCCCCTGGCGGGGGAAATCTGGAGAAGGAAATGCATTAAATCTGAAACAATTAAATCTATTCCATTTCTCGCTTAAATGAACTCAACAATAATATTTTCCCTTATAAAATGTTCCATAAAGTGTTGAATATTGGTGCAAAGATATTGGTATCAACTTCTTCTTAACTTGGGCGCTTCTTTTCAACCCTTCAGAGGGTTAAATCTTACATGAGAAGTGCTACAGGCTGGAGTCATTTGAATTATTTAGTCCTATACTATTCATTCACAGAGATTTCCCCGTTAACCTTGAGCATACTATATTGAATAAACTGTCTCAAAATAAATCTCTGCGTCTTGTAGATTTCATTTTGTGATGTTATTCGATGAAATTTCAACAATTTAATTCCATTTATTCGAGAAAATACAATATACTTATAATGAAGACTCAGACAATCAGGTTCAAAACCTCTTGTTTCCAACATATCATGTTTCTTGTTATCACAACGCAATACTCAGTATCCAGAGCACATAAATATATTCTTCAGTTCAGATTCAAAATGATAGGAAAAATATTTCAGCACAGCTTGGAGAGCTTCAACGTTCAACTCAATAACGATATTGTCATTGTCCAATACTATATACAACAACTACAAGAGACCAATCTCTCTTGTTAAAATCGATTAATCTACAATAATTGGTGAATGAATCCAAGTATTTAGATATGATTATGTTTGTTGAGAGAAGGCAAAAACATCATAGATATTCCATGCTAGCAACACTACCCCCCCTTCCCCCGCCGGGAAGGGGGTTTTCCTAGGTTCAGCCCTGATTTCATATCCCCTCCCGAAATTTATTTCTGGGTTCGCCCCTGCTATAGCTGAACTAGCTATAGCTGTACAAAAACGTTTTAAAGTAATAGGCTATTTAGTTGAAATGGGAATGAAAAAATATCATACCTGTACTAGTATTCATACTGAGTATTATACTACTACCCTACTATGATTATTAGCCTTCTAATTATAGTAATTTTTTTAATGATTTCTTTTTTTTTTTGTTCAGCTATTTCAATTCATAGATTTTGATTGTTGCTATTTTGATTATTCTATCAGCCTCTCTACTCTACTTTGTCTTCCCGATCAAGTCGAGTTGACTCTAAATCAACCTAGTGTGGTTAAGCCATTAGTAGGTAGGATTTCAAAGTGCTTTAAAAAGATTTGGAAATATTCTCGAAACGTTTAGGTTAACGACTTCTGGTCCTCAATAGATTAATATTCAAATATCCCTTGAACTATTACTGAGGTTCACGTTTATCTAAAAGAATGTAACTGATAAGTTTGATTGATAAATGAGATGATAATATTCAAGTGGAAGCCGATTCGTAGGCTATACGTTGAAAGCAAAATTTACTATTCATTTATTTTATACCTCTAAACTATAGTCTCAATGGCTCAATAGCCAATGAAGGAGCTAGGCCTACCAGCTGGTTGCCAGTTTCATACTCACTCCACTAAACAGTCCGTCTAAGCAAAGAAGACACCCCGGCAAGACGGGAAAATTACTCCAGCCCGGCCAATACCGGCCCAAAAGCCACAAATTCCCCGAACCAACACTGACCGAGCCGAAGCCGCCGCCCCCACCCCGCCAGAATCCCCTCCCGGCCGGACAGACCATACAGCAAGCAAATAATCAACAACCAGGATAGAGTTAACGTGTTGTTAGAACGTTGATCCTCTCAACCATAAGCCAGTCTCCGCAACCAATTGGCGGTGCAGAACACCTCTAAATTAAACGACTGACTATTTTTACTATGATAGCTAACGATATAACTATACAGAAGTTAAGTAACACACATTTCCAGTTCATTAGTTATTTACTTATAACTTATATCATTCATAATTATTTCTGAAATTTTAGATTTGGAAACGCTTATTAATTTCAAGTCATATACGCTAAGAGTAGAATAATTATGGGATATTTATTCTATAAATCTACCAATAAATTGATATATTTACAGTAACATTAATCGCTATTAACAAATTTTGGTAATTTTTGAAATGATTGTATCAATATTTCAGAATACAACAGTTTCAAAAAAGTAGAAAGTGAAGTCATCCCATAGATTTTGAGGTCTTTTGCCTTTTTATTTTGTAAATCTAAAAATCAGCAGAATTTTTCTTTCCATACTTTTTACGCAATTTATATAATATATTACGAAATTGAAGGGTAATAAATGTCAAATGACATTGTAGAGAATTGAATTTTCTACAATTTGAGCCCAAATTCGACTTTTTCCCGTCAATGGCTTCCAAGGTATTTGAACAATGGCATTTGAACCGTCAATGGCATTTGAACAAAAAATAGCGTTTTTCTCGGTATATAGGAATGAGCTCAAAGTACTCAAGGTGATGAAATTCTTCAATTTTGACCACATTCAACATAATATGGTATATGAAATAG
>CM029548.1:31496149-31512393 GCA_017141385.1 Sogatella furcifera | reverse complement strand
TGGTCAACAGCCAGTTTTTGTTAGCATCTGCTGTACTCTTTCAACTGTTATTTCTTTCCAGTAGACGATTGATATTGAAGTCAGTAGTAGAATATTTTTCTCATTTTCTACCACAAACTCCATGACTCATTGGAATATCAAAAGATACTGTAGTGATCTATATTTTCAATAATTGTCACCAGTGCCAGATCCAGGATTTACTTCCGTTTGGGGGGCAAACCGGTGTGTGAACTTATTATAAGGATATTATTGTACATGGTTGCACCTTCCTCCATCAAGCAATTTTAGTTTTGCACACAGAGAAGAAATTTTTCATTTTTTTTGGTCCTTCTCTGTGTTTGGCACCTGTACACCATAGATCAGATCAAACCCCCCTCCCCCTGAATAGTTCAAGTGGTAAGATTGATATTGAATGGAAGGGAGGGGGGTATTGGAACAAAAATACACCTGGCGCTATCTGCTGAGCCAATATGGTAATAGGAACCCAATACATGGTATTGATACCACAAGTATCAATACTTTTTCTGAGTATTGAAACGGTATTGATACCTCTGTTCGAATACCAAGTATCGATACTAAAGGAGTATCGAATCATCCCTACTCTTGCTTTGAAGTACACAGTCATATTGTCAATATTGAAAGAAGTTCCCAAAGCCGTCTACATCTATTCGCAAACACCAAACACCTAGTCGCCGAATCACAACTAGTGTGGAACAGAGTGTTTGCTATTTGGGAAATAGCGAACACAAATGTTTGGGTGTTCCGTCCATTGTCGGTCTTTTGGACACATCAAAGTGGACGAATGTTCGGCATATAGCAAACTTTTTGCCCATCCACACATTCACCTTCATGTTTGGCTAATTTTGTTGTTTGTTGTTGCATGTAGATTGAGGTTGAGTAATTGAGGAAAAGTTTCTTACATGTTAATTTAATACATAATTTTTTTAGAAAAGATGAATATTAAATTACAGCCTGTGGATGATTTCTAAGTGATATAATCAATTTTGATACTATGAAATTGAATTAAATTCAATTCAAATATTATATTGAAAACTAGTGAATATCCAGTCTGTTTCAGGTTACTGAATTATGATCTTGATTCTTTAAATGTTTTAAAAATTCCTACAAACATTAATATTCAATCATTGCCAAGATTAAAGTTGAAATTAGTACTGTAGTGTTAGATTTTTGAAAGTTGAAATTTTCGACAGTATTTGACATTATTGACCTTGAAAATGTCACCTATTTGGTTGACAATTCGCCATTCCCAGTACAAATATGTGCTTGGAAAACCACGCATGTGTGGAGATGTGTGTTTGATAGAAGAATTTTGAAGCGTATAAAGCTGATCATCCAAAGTGAGGATAGGGAAAATGAAATTATTATTTTTTGAATTAATGATAAGCTAGCGACGACTATTATAATTTTTTTTGTTATCAGGAGAGCATACTTAATCAATTGCAACCGGAAATTTGACTTTCTGAATGGTGGCCGGTAAACTACACTTTAAGCCGAATATCGACAGTGCTAGGCATGTGCCGTGAATGACTCAAGGTACAGTCTGTTCATGCAAAGAAGAGTCTTACTCCAGTCTCTATTTTGGTCAATATTGGGGTAATTAGTTACAAACTGCACTTGTGTATTTTTTCAGTATTTTTTTATTTTTGTGCTCGGAAAACCACGCATGTGTGGAGATGTGTGTTCATTAGTTGGGAAATAGCAAGCAAAACTGTTTGCCAAACACCATTTGGGAAATACCGCATGTATGGAGGCACCTTAAAAATGTCATCCATCCAAATTCCAAACTCTGAAGCAAGACCAACTAGAATAGAAACAGACCACAACACTGGTATCAAAAACCCACAAAATGGCACTGACTGTAATGTCAAGGTGTGGTATTTCCTATGCCTATTCATATATATATATATATATATATATATATCTAATATCTTCCATAGATATAGTGAATTTTGAGGTTAGATTTTCCTCTAAAGACATCATTTGACATGAAAAGCTATTTGAATTATGCTGGTTCTACTTGATAATATTCCTATTATCATCATCATGAAAATACTAGATTCAATTTTGATCACTCTTCATATGATTAAAAATATTACCATGTAATCATACCGGGCCTTACATTTGATATAGATAGGCATACAAGATACGACGCCCTTCTTCACCACCATTTTGTGGGTTTTTGATACCAGTGCTGCGGTCTGCTTCTAGTTGGTCTTGTCGGAAGGCACTTTTTTGCACTGAGCTAAAGAATACGGGACGGCGACATTCTGTACCTCCAACATTTTGTACCAACGACAGCCTGTGATACTTTTAGTCAAAAAATGGTATAGATTGTCGTTTGACGCAGCTGACAGATTGTACCATTTGGTACAGAATGTCGTTAGCACACATTGTCGGAACATGCAGAAATATAGAAAATGGAACAGAATGTTGTTGTACACAAACGACATATTGTGATAGCTTAGGAATGTGGTACAATCTGTTGTTGGTACATTTTGTTGGATAGAGTAGGAATTTAAATTGGTACTGAATGTTGTTGCATGCAGGCCCGGTCTGGCAGGGGTGGCAACCTGGTGATTGCCAGGGGCCCCCAAACTAGGGCGCCCCCAAACTGGGAGAATAGAAAACTACTTGTTGAATAATTTGATATGCATGTTTTCATTCAAACCTACAACTTGTATTTCACAATTGACTTTGTTTCAAAAATATAAATTTTATTTACTAAAAAAGCTATATTAAAGGTGAAACTGATTGTTGTTTTGAACAAAACTCCCTGTTAACAGAACAATGTATCAATAATATTTTGTGCAAATATTTAACCTGTGTTCAGGGTTGGATTGGACTGGCCAGTTCATCTACAATCAGCAGAGGGGCATCCTACGTTTTCCCAAAGAACGTTTCTGCTGCAATCTTCTGTCTGTTTACATTTTAGGAATTACTAGACCTGACGCACAAAACGAAGAATATTACTTTGAAATGGTAAATGTTACTTATGAAATTTCTATACAGTCTCAGAGGCTGATCTGAATATTGTGAGTTGTTTGTGGCTCAAAAGAGCTCCTACATAATTTTCAAAGTAGCTGATTCTGTCATTATTTGATGATTCTGTTCACATTTATATAGTTCAGGTTCTAGAATAAGGGGCCCAAAATTTCTTTTCCAAAGAACGGTTTTGTGTTTTTTTACAAGACCCTTTTGTTCATAATCAAAACCTTTTGTACAGCACAAAACTAAGAATAACTCATTTAAACTTGAATGAAAGTTTATGTAGTCTATCCTCAGCTACGCATATTCTATTTTGGCTTCTTTGGGGGCCCTATAAATATAGGCTAAGTTTCTTGGTGGTTTCTTGTAAATCATCTAATGTCATCCACAACAGACATGATTGATAAAAATTAATATTGGTTTTACATTGTTTTGAAGGGAACAGTTTAGATGGATAGATTTAAAAAAGCTCTTGAACTAGGGTATTTCAAAATTCTGTTCTGGATGGCCTGTTTTCTACTAGAGTCTAGAGGGGGCATCTCCAGACCCTTTTCTGCTTTCTAAATTAGGAAAACAAAAATAATTGCTGAAAGAATGAAATGGATTATAATAAAAAGTTATACCAGTATGTAAGTTACAATATTGTATAAATAATACAAGAATATCTACATGACAAAATATAAGTTGAATTGTTCTCATAGTTTGGTAAACTTTACAATTTCATATGAACTTCATATTTTTTTGACTGTATCCTTCAAATGGTTTTTATATTCCATCAATTGTCTTTGGGATTGGATCAAAATAAAAAATCCTGGGTTTGTAACCCCAATTCTTTCATTATTCATTCAATTTTCTCTTGATCAAAGTAATTATTGGATTGAGATGATCCATGATCCTGAGAAAATGTATTTATCTATTCCAAGGTAATTATATTACAATCTAGTTACCTTGATCTATTTATTTTGTTTATTCATATTTGTCAACGATTCAATTGAGACATAAAATATAGGCTAGTGGGATTTATTCCAATTTGAGAGTTTTGAAATGATAAAAAATAGGAAACTACAAGACATTTGTATCAATATTTTTTACGCCAAGAGACCATTCAACACACTTTTTGACCATAATGTATTTGAAAATTTTCCAGCGGTAGGCCCTTGGAATCCCCTTTACCTGGGTACCTATTCCAGTTCAGCTGTTCAGGTACTAATCATTTTCATTACAACATACATAACCTTAGTTACCAGTGAGAAGGAAGTTCCCAGATCATTATAAGTTTCTTGTGGATCTAGTAATAAAATAAAAATAAATAAAGAGTACGAAGATACGGTTATGCAAATATTATGCCATGCATTTAAAAACCTTCAGAAATTGGGTAAAGTAATTTAAAAAAATTCTCGGGGAGGACCCCTAAACCCTCCTCTTGGCTAGGGGGGGGGGTATGTAATTCCCCCCCCCCGTGTGGGGCCCCCAGTTGATCACTCCCCAGGGGCCCCCAACCTCCTCAGACCAGCACTGGTTGTGTGCACCTGACATGTTGTGATACCTCAGGAATGTGGTACACTTTGTAATTGGTACAAATTGTTGGGAAGGGTAGGAAAATAAATTAGTACAGAATGTCGTTGCATGCAAACGACAATCTGTACCAACTTCAGAATATATCGATTTCTATCGACTTTCTCTATCGGTTTTTTGATTCTATTGATATGCTACCACAATGGAAGTGAAACTGAAAACACTACCTATATATTCTGCCCCCATTGAAATGTCAAACACGGAAGACTCCTTTGTCTCATTATACACCAACAGCCTTTTGTCTCATTATATGGTGCCGGTACCCATTCTAGGCACAGTTGGCTAAATATGTTTTTCTTTTTGGTACCTATTGCTATTTTATGAAATGACACCATTTATAATTCACAAAACGTTGTTAAAAAAGGACGTCTTGTCTGGTAAAGTGTCTGGCAGGCATGGGCGGAGTTAGAAGATATTGCTTGGTGGGGCACCCGGGGGGTCTGGAGGGTATGGAATACCCCCCAGGAGGAGGGGGGTCCGGGGGGCCTCCCCCGGAAAATTTTGAAATTTTTAGTTGGAAAAACGCAGTTTTGAACAAATTCCTGATGTCCAAAATAAATACTACGGCTGTTAATAAATTGACTTTTTCTCTTTTTTTCAATTTATTGTAAAAAAAAAATATTTCATAAAATTTTCCCATACATCATTGGAAAGCAAATACGTCATCGGATTTTTTATAACTTCAATTACCTTATACGCCGTTTCAAACGCATCCTTGTAATTCAAAATAGAAAATAATTACCTACTTTTTTGGAATTTTCTGCACAATATACGCAGTTTCAAGCACATCCTTGATGTCCAAAATAAATAAATAAAAACACTGTTGACAGGTTGAATAAACTTGGAAATTCATTGATATCTTGAAAGCTAATTTATGAATTGAACAAAAAAATGGAAATAGCAATACATTTTGATCAATGACTTAATTCAATTGTTGCAAGAAATTTCTTATTTGCATTGTGATAGAACATATTATTTTGTATTTTAGCATAATATTGTTAAAATTATACAAACAAAAAACAAACATATACATTAGAATTTCTTATACAATTTTTATTAAAATATAGTCCACATTTCTTATATATTAGTTTTTATTTTTTTTTCTAAAATTGTTGTAATTCACAAATATGGTAATATTTGGTATATTAAGAAGCTTGAATAAAGTTAGTTGAATTGAGAGAAATCGAACCATTGCCATTTGATGGCATTGAAACGTTGAGCTTAAATTTCAAAATAAGTTCCACCAATAAGATTGAGAAATATTGTATTATATGATAAATAATTTCCAAAATATGGAAAACAAATCAACAAATTGACCCAAATGAATTGAATAGGCTAGATCACTTTCTTGAAGGATTTTATCTTAGCAACTGTGAAAGCATGAGCCAAGAAATGGCAGCGCGCCTTTGGACAAATAAGGTGTACTAACTTGATGGTTACAAGCGCAAAAATTCAAATATCTATAAGTTATCTATAAAAGCGAAATGGCTCTGGACTGACTGACTGATTCATTCATCACCAGAACTAAAAATCCACTGAATCGAATGCATTCAAATTTGGCAGGCATGTTCAGTTGAATGTTTAGAAGCGCGCTAAGAACGGATTTTTGAAACTTTTCAAGGATACGCCCAATATTTGCATTTTTCTATAGTTTCTCTGCGTTTTCTCAAAATTTTCGAGAACCAATAGGTAGAAAATGTTGAAATTTTGTGGAGAGGTTCGTCTAAGGTCTAGAAATGTTGTGTTGAAACATTTTTGAAATCCGTTCAAGATTACGCCAGTAATCAGGTTTTTCGAAACTGTAGATGTATTGCAGGTTGCATATCTTCCGCGTTCATAAGACCAATCCTTACTGTAAATTCAATGGTTCAGCAAGATTATAGATGAACTTAATTTATGAGATATTGAATCAATTTTTCAAACTATGTCCAATATACTTCCCAAGGTTATGCTCATTATTAGCTTTTTACTATTTTTCGGAGTTTTTCGCCAAATTTTTTGAGAACCGATTGACAGAAAATATTGAAATTTAGTAAACATCAGAAGAAGGCGGAGTATAAAAATAAGGCTAGTATAAAATAAATAGGTTTTAGATAGAAATTTGAAAAAAATTGGTCCATTAGACACTGATATGGTCGAATCTTAGCGAAATACTTCTAGATTAGGTCTAGAAATGGTGTGCTAATACATTTCTAATTCATACAGAAGGTTACGCCAGTTATAAGTTTTTTCAATGTTTGGAATCTGCTTTTCTGTTTATTTCACGGAAACTAATGAACTAAATACGTTCAAATCATATACCCAGGTTGAGCTTACGTAGGCCTAATAGAACAACTGATTCAGAACAATTTCTTAAAGTATATCACCTATCAAGTGATATGATGATCAAAGAAAATCCTCTCGAATAAAATTTGCAGGCGAGCGAAGCGGAACTGACGATTCACACTGCTCATACTGTTGGGGTCCAGGGGCGGAGCTCCTGGATGACGAAGGCGAGCGACAGGTAACGAGCCCTTCAGTATAAAATAAATAACTTTTAGATAGAAATTTGAAAAAAATTGGTTCACTAGATACCAAACGGTCAAATCTTAGCAAAATACTGCTACCCCAAGTTAATTGGGGTTTTGATGTTAGTAGTTTTGAGACTATTTTTTATATATAAATATATATTTTCTTTTTTCACTTTTTTCTTTTCTTCCCTTTTTCTCTCTTTTTTCTTTCTCTTTTATTTTCCCCCTTTCTTTTCTCTCTCTTTTTTCTGGAACGATCTGGGGGGCACTGCCCCAGCCCTTTGTAATCCGCCCATGCTGGCAGGGAGCAAGGGTGGAACGGGAATCTTGGGAACTGGAATCAAAGCAGGTCCACTTATAAGAACGTAACTTTCTCAGTGGAATCAATCTCTGTAGCAGAGATTAGGATTACGTTTGTCCATTAGATAAGTATAATGTAATAAATCTAATTAAACCGCTTTCAAGAGCCTCAATTTTAGTTAGGAAATAGTAAGGTAATAATTTCTAAAGTATAGAAATCACAAATTGTTGTGAATCCAGAATAGTTGAAATAAAAGCTTTCACTTTTTAGCTTGCTTGATTATAACCAACTAATCACAGTACGGTACCGGTATGCTGCCTTTGATTGCTTATACACAGTATAATTCAATTGAAATGATATTAGGTTTATTTTTGATCTAAAGTAGATCGCCGATCATCCCAATCAATTGGGACCAGGTTCAATTCGGTTAATTAGACATGTAATTGTATTAAGAGAAAACAATGTGTTAAACTTGAAATAATAATCTTTATTAAAATTTTAAAAAAATTCGGTAAAAACAGTGATATTAAATTAATGTGGAAAGCAAAAACAAATACTTTACTAAAACTACAGTGCAGTAAGTACAATTCGAAAAAAAGTAAGAAAAGCTACAATCACGATGTAAACGCTGGTTTTCGAAGTACTACGCTGAACCAATTCGGATAATTGGCAATTCGGTTAATTGGCGTTCTACTGTACCGTATTTCATTTAAGTTACGTACATCTCCTCCATAACTGAATTTATTTTGTAGGCTTATTTTTGCTAGCACTATTATATAAGAATCAAACTAATACTTTGCAACCTCAACTAACTTATTTGATCCGTGTTTCCGGATGGACACGTTAAGCCGTCGGTCGGCTGCCTAAAAACGTAGTTAAGTCATGTTGCAGAGGCCCTAGAAATTGATCAGGAGCGACCTGAAAGCTCTGACACCAGACCTGAGTCAGGTTACACGAATATTATTATTATTATTTGATCCACACTATGTAAAATTGTTGTAGCTACAATCTACTACCGGTACCGGTATTGATTCTATTCGAATTTGTAATTAGAATACAAATCATGTAACTTAACTAGGTAGGTAGGATACATATGTTATTTATGGCAAATGAAGAATGATTTGATGGTTCCTCCATCGTTTCTGAAACAATCAAGTAAACCAAGTTTTTCTATTGTTTAGTTAGGTATCAAGGAGGTATCACTATATTTTAAAGATCTCATTAAGTAGATATAACAGCATGTCTTAGGTACATTTTCAGTAACCATCAAAGGTCTTAGAACATAAAGCTCCAGTTTTCCCCCAGAAGGTAAGACAACTGTGTTTATTTAGTAGGCCTACTGAGAGGTTCAGTTTTTAAATAATTTTTTAATTGCTCATCATTGTAAACAGCTCAAAAAGCCTGACAAAAGATAATACACCTTCATGTCGATAAAACAAAAGTATCATTTTTTTCAATCCGTCTCTCTAATAATTATAATTATGGAAAGAGTAATTACTTAACTAACCATGAAGCTCGCTTCGCTCACGCCTTATCCGTCCTAGGCAGGGGCTCCGCCTCCTAGGCAGTGTCACTAATGTCAAATAGAAAAACAGGCACGCTTCGCTCGCCTGCAAATTCCATGTCCCATTATCTAATCTAATGGGAAAATACGAGTAAGGCTATTGAGCTGAATCACTCGACACTATGATAAATTTTCTCATAAAAGTGAGACCGAATGTTGCATTATCTCACATCTCAAAAACATAAATGCTTGATGAGTATTATATCTATATAAATTATGGCACTCACTTACATCCACTCATCAGCAGAATCAACTAACAATCCACTGAACCGAATTTTCATTTAAATTAGGGCGACATTAAAAACTTTCCACTTGAATATCTCTTTTTTGTGTTTTTGGGCGTTTTCTTACTTTTTCAAGATCTTATTGGCAGAAATATTGAAATTTGGTAGACAGGTTCAGATTGGGTCTAAGAAATGTTTGGGAAAAATTGAAATCTTTCTGAATTAAACTTCAAGATCTTGAGATCCTGCAATTATAACCAGGTTTTATTTTGCCTTCCCTTTGCAGATTTTTTTAGAAACAATAACTGATCTTTAATAAATACGTTCAAGTTAAATAAAGTCCGTATTGACAATTACGAGCATGTGCCGCGAATGCCTAGAGTATAGTCTATCCAAAGCAAAGACCCTCTGGCAAGACGAGAAAATTACTCCAGGTCGGTCAATATTGGTCTCGATTATAGGAAACATTCTAATCTTCAATTTGAGACCAAATCAATAATTTTTGAACCAACATTGACCGAGCTGGAGACTCGAAGTAATTTTCTCATCTTGCCAGAGGTCTTATTTCTTTGCTTGGACCAGACTATACCTTGAGGCATTCGCGGCACATGCCTCGCACTGTCGATGAGCCTTTACACATCGCCACGTTGAGCTGAGGTAGTAAAAGAACTACCGGTACATAATAATTCAAATAATCTTCTAAGACTAGTTCAAAAGGCCTGCTGAGTGATAAATGAATGGAATTTGAAGGCGTGCAGAAGCGAGCCACCGTATGTCCCATTGACACTGCTGACCCTATCAGGGAACCTCCGGCAGGGTGGATGATCCTCTGGCGGCCTGCTGGCTGGTATAGAAACGAATAGAAGTCTACTGCACCGAATGCGTTCAAATTTGGCAGGCATGCTCAGTTAGATGCACACTAAGAACAGGGTTTGAAAATGCCATAAAGATATAAGTACTAGAATTGGAGGTTCTACATATATCGTTTCCCAAGCTTTCTCTTCGCTTTTTCGAGAACTATAATGGGCAGAGCACTTTGAAATTTGGTGGACAAGTTCTAGCAGGTCTATATAAATTATTGTATCTTACGACACATGAGTTACGTGAGATATTACAGAGTTACGTGAGTTATTGGGGTTTACTAAGCGTTTCCATGTTTCTCGTTATAGCTGCTGAATTGAAAACTTCTGGATGTCTACTTTTTAGTTCCAACTGAGGAGTTTCTAGAGATTTATTTTTATTTTTATTAATATTTTCAAATAGCCCGTGATTTACTTAACTTTTATAACAATTATTCTGCTTTTTCATAGCAGTAGCCTATACTAGTATATTTTGTATTATTGTGCGTTTCTCTGGCTGATTTCTCAAACGACTTGAAGTAAAAAAGCTCCAATAATTGCATACAAAATGGTTCAGCGTAGGTATTAGATGAACTAATTTGAAGAATTTTGAATCAATCCTTAAACTGATATAACTTACCGGTAGCGATGTTTTCCTAGTTATTTTTTCGTTTGATGAGTTTGAAACTAAAGTCGTTCAATCTCTATACACAGAGTTCAGCCAAAGATAAATTAATACTTACACATGTAATTTACCATGTGTGGGTGGCTCGTTGGAGTAAGCGATAACGCGCGCCGATCTGATTGCCCAAAGGACCTGAATCCGATTCTTGACCGGGGAACAATTCTTTGACCACAGATCAATCACGTAGATACGGCATCCTCGTCGGTCCTGACTCGGTACCTAAAAGTAGCCGCCATACATGTCTTCATCATCCCCTCTCATTACTCACGAGAACAAGCCTATAAGAACTCATGTGGGCCTTCAACCTTGGGTAAAACTCATTCATAGTTTTATAGTTCGAGTTACAAAATTTCAAAATAACTGGTGAGTAAAGGTAGACGCTGAACAATACAAAGCAAATCCGTTTTGATGAAATCAATGGAAGTTGTTAAAAATTAAATTTCGAGGAATATTTGAGTAGCATTGACTCTGTACTAAGTTTACAGATCGGACTGTTCTTGTTTGGATGATTCAGTTCAATTCCTGCAAGTAATGCTTTGTATCCATGATTCAGATTTTTTTGTTTTTAGCCAATGGCTCAACAGCCCAAGAAGGGGCCTACCAATTGGTTGCCAGTTTCATACTCACTCACTATACAGTCCGTCCAAGCAAAGAAGACACCCCGGCAAGACGGGGAGACGACTCCAGCCTGGCCAATACTGGCCCAAAAGCCATAAATTCTAAACAGAACCCCACAGTCCCCAATCCAAACACCGACTGAGCTCAAGTCACTCCCCACTTACCCACCCCGCCAGAGTTCCCTCCGCGCATGGACAGAACACATGATTATTGACGTTGATGATTATTTGCAGCAAGTGAATAATCATCAACCAAATAGAAAGTACGTGTTGTTAGCACATTGATCCTCTCAGTCATAAACCAGTCTTCACAACCAGTAAAGGCACAGAACATCTCTGAATAACATGCAGTCAATCAGTTAGACTGGAAACGACTGACTGCCTTTACTAACGATAGCCAATCTCCCAAAGGAGGTTTCAGATTGAACTATTCTGTTAAAATGTTCCAGTTCCCTTCAAGTAATTTTTTTTTTAGGTTATTTTTTTAGGTTTTTTCTTATTTACTTTATTACTTTTCTTATTTACTTTATTTACTTATTCACTGTGGAAAGATGGAATCATCTAATAATATGTCATTCTATATGTAAAGTTTTAATTCTAATATTATGCTCTCTTCCTTGACATTTTAGCACAGACCGTTATCGTCCAAGCAGGAAGTTATGTATTTGTCTCACACTTTATTAATATTAAATTTTAATATTACATTTTATGCAATGTCTTTGCTTGTTTTCACTTACTAGCCCAATCAAATAGTACTCTCGACCAAGCAAAAATCCTGTTAATTGATTTTATTGTCTTAATCGGTCCATTTGGGTGTTAGTAAGAGTAATCCATGGTTTTCCACCAAAATGTCTGAAGGCATAACTTTTGGGAGCCTAAAAATCACACGAAATTTTTGGGACTTTTTCAGTTTTTTCACAATATCTCAGAAACCGATTTTACTATCGATATTTGTATTCAATACTTTTTAAGAGCATAAAATTCCCTACAATTTTCATTCTCTAAACTTTTTGTATCTCTAATCGGAAGCGAGTTATAGTTCCGTCAAAAATTGTAATTTTTGTCAACTTTTACCGAAAAAAAACAACAATCTAGGTATTTTTCTCTTTTTACTTCTTTTTAAGCCGTCTATCGTATTATTTATCGTGATAAGGAGTCAGAAAAAAGAACGAGAGTGTGTGGTTGGAATTGATTTAACTTCATCCAAATTACAAATAGATAACATAGTATTCATGCTTGGATTCTTGATTTTAATCATATCAAGTTGAATAAAATTCATTATAGCCCACTATAAATTACACAAGTAAGAAACTTAATTGATTAAATGACTTGTAGTTATTCTATACTGAATGCAGAATGTTGATGGAAATGTTTTGGAAAAATTTATAGCAATAGTTATTATGATATTTCAAACAACCGTTTATAATACACCGTTTGTAATATTAGATTGATGTAGCGTATAGATAGATTGGTGAGAAAATTGGTATTTATAACTAAATTTATACACAATACAAAAGGTGAATTCATGTAAACATGAATATCTCCTGGCATGTTTAATTCTAGAAATTGCCCCTAACGGTTTTAAATTCTCCATTCCTTTAAAAAAGGGTATCAGACAACAAAGTTATAAAAGGTCCTCTACCTCCTTCAAATTATTACATGAAACAAGTAAAGCTCTTATGAGCAATCCATGACTTATCAGGTCTATCAGCTCACCCCCTTCAATTCAAACACCCATCTCATCATCCATATGTCTAATTTGTTCTTCATTATGTAATTTTTTTCTACCCCAAATTGTTATATTTGAGGATTTGTATAGAGTATGGAAATGCCTCGCTTGAGGATCCTGCAAAAGTGCATCCCTAGGTATTGTTCTAGAAGTATGAAATAATTTTCTTGGGTAGGAGTATTCCTTGATCAGTGGAGTCGAGGTATTTGTTGAACCGAATCAGCTGCCAATTTTTTCCCAATGTTTGAATATAGCATTTAGGTGTCGTCAAGGATAAAAAATATAAATCAATTGAACATCCCAATACAATTCATAACACACTCCTTCCCTATACTATTCACGATCACTTGAGTGAAATGAACCCAAAACTATTTGCGCGTGTGTGCGGGTAAAGGGAAGTATTACTTCATACGACGGTCGGCCGCAGTCGAACAGCTGTAGCCAATCACAGTTCTTGGCTTTTCCTCAAGCTCCAACAAAAATAGCTACCAGTACATGCAAAAAGTTTCTTTATTTCGTCTCAAGTGATCGTGAATAGGCTATAGTAACTCACACTCGTCACTCACCAAATAACAGGATACCACGACTCATAACTGGTCAAGTGAATGGGTACCCCTAATGCACTAGCGGCTCGAGCCCACAAAACAGGTGAAGTGCTGTACAGTAAAAGATACGGGTACTTCACCTGTTTTGTGGGCACGAGCAACCGGTGCCCTAATGTAACACCAAAATTGATCTCGTTATCATGACTCATTACTATCATTACACAACTTTCTTCGTCTTTAAACCAGAAAGCTTCTAATTTCTATTTTTCTGTTGTTTTTGAATGTTCATTTCTCGCACCTAGTTAGTTCACCTTTATTCATGAAACCCATTATCATTTTGACTTCTTCTGATTCACATTTCACCCTACATTCGCAGAATAATTCCTGTTCATTAATTATCATTTACTGGAGCCCCTATTGGTGAACTCAAAATCAAAGCTATATCATCAGCTGTACAGATACTTATCATCGTTTGCAATAATATAATCATGTTTATCTGAATGAAAAGGCTTGACATGATAAAAATGTTGGGGACACAATATAAGTCTATTCTTGGAAAAAGTTGTGTAGTGAACGTTGCATTAGGGGAAGCACAATAAGAACCCTAAGGTGGCACTTCTAAGCGACGACTCAAGCTGCGCAGCTCAAGCTGGAGGGCTCTGGCTGCGCGTCTCGAGCCGTCTCAGATCTGGTCATATAACTACTGAATTCATAATTTATTTATGTATATGAGCCTATATGATTATTCTACTATATAATCTTGAAGCCATAGACGTGCAGCTAGAGCTGCGCGGCTCGAGCCGTCAACTTAGGAATGCTACCCATATGCTGTCAAAGCTCGATTTCGCCTTGAAACCTTAATAGAAAATGGAAGGGTTTAACGACACTTCCCCCTTACTCAACTATAGAATCTACGTTACAAATTCACGGGATCATTGTATTAGTGCTAAATCTCGAATCTTATAAAATTCAATCACTACCGTTTAATGTACTTTTCCCTTTCCACTAAATCATTAGTGATTGTAATAACATCTTGATAACACCCTCATCACGATAATTAATACGATGAACGAACAAAAAAATTAAAAGAGAAAAATACCTAGATTAGGCGATTTTTTCGCAAAGTTGACAAAAATTAACTTAATTTTTGACGAACTATAACTCGCTTCCGATTAGAGATACAAAAAAGTTTAGAGAATGAAAATTGGTAGAGAATTTTATGCTCTTTAAAAAAGTATTGAATACAAATATCGATAGAAAAATCAGTTTCTGAGATGTTGTGAAAAAACTTGAAAAAAGTCCCAAAATTTCGTGATTTTTAGGCACCCAAAAGTTATGCCTTCAGATATTTTTGGTGGAAAACCATGGATTACTCTTACTAACACCCAAATGGACCGATTAAGACAATAAATCCAATTAACAGGATTTTTGTTTGGTCGAGCGAGAGCTGATTCAATGATGACAGTTGGGCTACCTAGATATACCTACCTAGATTAAAAATTATTTGTTTGGTCTCAATCGTAGGAAACTTTCTGATCTACAATTTTCCTTCTTTGCTTGGACAGATTATTGGTTTCTAAAAGTATTCAATTACATGACTCTATCTATATTATATGATAAATGACATGGGAGAAAGAAACACAAATAAAAAGCCGAATGCATTCTCAGATCTCAGAGCTCAGTGCATGAAGGATATTATTGGGGAAATTTTTGACAAAGGAAAGGCAGACCTATATGCTAACAAAGAAGAGAAGGAGAAAGGAGAGAATGGATGAGTTCAATGAATGGTCATTGACTTGTTGGTATAATAATGCTATATATATATATATATATATATATATATATATATATATATATATATATTTATATATATATATATATAGCTATATATATATATAGCTTTAAACACATTATATATATATATATATATATATATATATAGCAATAGAAGTTATTTATAATAATACTATATATATATATATATATATATATATATATATATATATATATATATATATATATATATATATATATATATATAGCTATATATATATATAACTAAACACATTATATATATATATATATATATATATATATATATATATATATATATATATATATATATAATGTGTTTAAAAAAAGCTACAAGAATGTGAAGTCACCAATCGACTTAATTGAAGAGTCAATCTTTTCCAAATCGATACACCATTTTAAATGGGAAAGTGGTACACATTCTGTCGTAGAAGTACACATTGTCAGGAAGCGAAAAGAAAGTTTAAAATGGAACAGAATGTTGTTGCACGCAAGTCTGTGATAGCTCAAGAATTTGGCACAAAATGTGGTTGGTACATTCTGTCGGATAGTGAAGGAATTTAAAATGGTACAGAATGTCGCTGCACACAAACGACAGATTGTGATAGCTCTAGAATGTGGTACAGAATGTCGTTGATACATTCTGTCGGGTAGTGAAAGGAATTTAAAATGGTACAGAATGTCGCTTCACGCAACAGCGTGTGATTAGCTCAGGAAATGTGGTACAAAATGTCGGGAGCGGAAGAAATGAAAATTATCACAGGATGTTGTTTCAAGAATGGTACAGATTGTCGGAGGTACACATTTGTATCATCTCAAGAATAATAACAAGAATAG
>CM029548.1:31478834-31495649 GCA_017141385.1 Sogatella furcifera | reverse complement strand
AATACTGTTGGAAATAAGTTATGTAAATCTATGAGAATATATAAAATAATATTCTACAGCGCAGGTACCGTACTTATAGTAAGAAATCTTCATTTTATAAACCTCAAAAACCTAATTAGGTATCATTTTATTGATGAAGGATAGAATAAACCACATCCGACCCAAGAGTCAACATAGTTAGTCAATCTCACCAAAAATCTCGGTAAAAAGACACGAAAATCTATAAGTTATCTATAAAAGCGAAATGGCACTCATTCATTCATCACCAGAACTAAAAATCCACTGAACCAAATGCGTTCAAATTTGGCAGGCATGTTCAGTTGGACGTTTAGACGCGCGCTAAGAAAGGATTTTCGAAACTTCATACGGATACGCCAAATATTCAAGTTTTTCTAAATTTTCGGAGTTTTCTGAATTTTTTCGAGAACCAATCGGTAGAAAATATTTGGTAGGCAGGTTCGGATAAGGTCTAGAAATGTTGTGTTAAAATATATTTGAATTCCGTTCAAGATTACGCCAGTAATCAGTTTTTTAAATTGTAGATGTTTTGCGGGTTGCATATCTTCCGCCTTGATACGACCAATCCTTACTGTAAATTCAATGTTTCAGCGAGATTATAGATGAACTAATTTGGAAGATATTGAATCAAGTTTCAAACTATGTCCGATATACTTCCCAAGGTTACGCTCAATATTAGCGTTTACTATTTTTCGGAATTTTCGGAGTTTATCTTGGATTTTTTGAGAATAAATTGGTAGAGAATGCTGAAATTTGGTAAACTGGTCCAGATTAGGTCTAGGAATACTGTGTTCAAAAAATGTTGAGTCCCTTCTAAACGGAGTTTGCAGGCGAGCGAAGCGAGCCTGTTTGACTCACTTACACTGCTGATACTGTCGGGGGAGCCCCCTGGCTAGGCGGAGAAGGCGAGTGAAGCGAGCCTGCCGGCTAGTTTTTCATATACTTTTAACTAAGTTAAATTTTGAAGATTTTGAAATTAGAGACTAATAGAAGTTATCCTCCATCTGAGTATCCAATACACCAATTAACTACTGGAGAAGTTCAAAGATAATTTCTTATTTTGACATCTGAGTCTCCAATTGATTACTGGAGAAGAACAGAAGATCATTGATGATTGATAACTCCTAATCTTAACTCTCCTAACTTTATTGTTTTATTGTTTTGATTGCTTCAGTAGGGCCCCAATAATGTGTATTTGAAAAGTGCACACAAAATTTCCCCCCGCACAACTTTTGACAGCCAGAAAACCATGCACTTTTTTAGTTTTTTTGCTTATAACTAAAAAACAGTTAACATTTTCATAGGTACATTCTCATGGTAAATTGTAGAGGACAAAATTCTGCGTCGATTGAAAAAGAGAACAAAAATCGATTGAATAGATAACGTTTTACATTCATTCAAAAAACACATTTTTTCGAAATTTTCCAAAAAATTGTTTAAATTCTCCTGTAGCTCATAAAGGAACACAGAAATGTATTACCCCTCTCCCTAAAAGTTGTAGAAGTTGTAGAAAAATTGAGTTCAGTAAGTGCAAAAAAATTGATATTTAACCAATTTTTGGAACATCAACAATCACTTTTCCAAAAATTAAACAGGCTACAGGTGGTTTTTTCCAACATTTTGATGTTATGTTAGACATTTAAAGTCCAAATAGAGCCTATATTGTATTTCGTAGTCTACTTGGATCACTTTCCATCAGAATAAATACTTACATATAAATTGAAGCGTAATTTCAAGAGGAACATTCCTGTCAAATTTCATCAGAATCTATTGCCGCGTTTTGTCGTAAATGCGGAACAAACTAACTAAAAGAGAAATGCGAAATCATCGTCTTGAATCTAGACCTCACTTACGTTTGGTCAATTAATTGCATTCAATGACGCATGCAATTAATGAAACTTGAAACTCAACATAACTAAGTATTCCCTTCATGAATAGTGCCCCATCCATGGGTGACTTTGTGAGGTCTACTGTTCACAAAACTACTAGTTTATTCATTTTTCTAAGTTGTTATAATAGTTGTTGTTGTTTCTAATAGCATATGTTATGATCAATCCATATGTTGTGATCAGTCGCCGCTGATATAACTATCCTACACTACTGAAGTAAATACCGTACGTTCAAATCATATACCTAGGTTTAGTTGTTTAGGAACAACTATTTCGGAACGATTACTCAAAAGAACCCTGTTAAGTGTATGTCTAAACCCTGTTAGGTGTAATATGATGATCAAAGCAAATTCTTTCGAACGGAAATTGCAGGTGAGCAAAGCGAGCCTGTTTGTCTCACACTGCTGATACTGTTGGGGGTCCTGCCGGCTAGTTACCTAATATATTATATAAATGGAATTGTTGAGGTTATCCATGCTTCTTGAAACTGCAGTACGGTACTAAATATATTGGTGATGGTGAAACGAATAGCAAGGAAAAGCCTACATTTTTGGATATGATAGTTAGAAAAAATGAATCTCTAATTATTTTTATTAGGAAATGCAAACGGAGAGAGAGAATCATCCAGTAGCACGCTAATTGGAATGCAATCTCTAACTGAGCCAGTCAAGGATATAGGGAGCAGGTCATCCATGTCTGAATCGACTGAAGCCGAGAAAAGAGAAGCTGTTATCAATTTTATACAGAGTAGAGTGATGCAAACCAGATATTTGTATGATGAAGTCAAGATTTGTGATAGTTTCATTGAAATGGTGAGTTCCTGATTAAAGCTAAAAATAACTTAGATGGTTCATAAATTCATCTAGTTACTTTTTCCTAATTATTTCTCCTAGAGTGCATTCAATTACGGTATGATTTTTCAACTTTTTGTGGTTAGATATTGTGGTAGACGTATTATTATTGGATGAAAAAACCAGAAATCGTCATAACCACTGATCTGTCTATAGCTAGAAACCTGTTGTTCTTCTGAGAGTTTACCAGAAAATTGATAATAGTGTAGCATAACCGAAACCGGTATCTTGATATTAAAAAATCAGTGGTTATCACAATTAAGTCGTAGTCGGAAAGTCGGAGTCGTAGTCGAGCAGTCGTAGAGTAAACATCTAAATTAGCGAGTAGAATAGCTTTCAATAACAGTAGTGAAAAGTAGGTCAATAGAATAGTGTCAGTTTTCACCATCATTATAGTGTAGTTTTATTCAACAAATGCGATCACCAAAATAAAAACACCATATGGAGTGATACCAGAATTTGAAGAAGAGGAGAAAGAAGAAGGAGAGGCGTTTCAACAAACGTTCATCAGCCCTTTGGAGCAGAAACAGGACCAGGAGGTGTAGCTGTAAAGAGGTAACAATATGAATTCTATAAATGAAGTTATGGACTGTGAATTCAAAAAGGATATTCAGGAACTAAACAATAGACTCTTGGACTTTAAAAAGTGGGCTGCAGCTGAATTCGAGAAAAAGAAAATATTACGAGCAGATTATGATAGATTTTCAGATATGGTAAATACAACAACGGAGTATGTAGTCAGAATAGAAACAAGGGCTACTACTATCAGCCAGTTTACAGAACATTTCAATCTAGGTTCGCCAAAGTTAGAAGAAACAATAGTTAGCCTTAATAAAACAATGCAATTAGGAAATTAATAAACCACCCAGTTTTGCTGAAGTGATTAAGCTACCAAAGAAGGCATCAACAACAGAAAAAACAGCAAACGTAAGAAGAATTCAGCCGAAAGAGCACGTACTTCTTCTAAAACCAACAGAATTGGAAGGAGATAATGAGAAGCAGAGTAGTGAGAAAATAAGGAAAAGTCTTAAGGAAAACATTCCAAAGAAAGAGAATATCAGAGTGAAGAAAACTGTTAATGTTCGAGGAGGTGGCCTTCTTGTTGTTCTGGATACATTGGACGATAAGAAAAAAATATTAACAAACGAAAGCTTACAAACAGGACGGATAAAAATCACGGAACCTGCAAACAAGAAGCCAAGGATAATCTTGTATGATGTCCCATCAGATGTAGATAAAGAAGAGCTGTCAGAGATAATTTACGAAAAGAATTTCTACAACTCTGGGATCCAAAAAGAAGACTTTGTCAAAGGCTGCGTTCCATCATTCAAGTTAGGCCTAACGGCCCAAGAGATAAAGATACCCTTCATTGGGTGTTGGAATGCGATCCTGAAATAAGAAAGCTAATCATTAATAAGGTAAAGCTGTTTACATCGCCTTTACATGTTGCAAAGCAAGCGACTGTATTGTATCTCAAAAAATTTAATTATCTACAATACTGAGTGAAAGAGAAACCTCTTGTACATGTTTTTTCAATTGGAGATATGCAAAAATATTAAAAGAGGAGATAATTTGACAATTCCGCTTCTAATATGAACAAGAATATTTGATCTTGTGGAACAGATATTTCAAACTATATCTACTGAAAATAAAAGGAAACGTTATAATCTATAATTTGAGACCAATTATGATTCTCTATCATTAAGTACTATTGAGATATGAGCATTTGAATGCAAAAAATAGCCCATACTCATTACACAAAGATAAAAGTAAAAGTCGCCACAGGAACGAAATGTTTTAATTTTTTCCGAATTTGACTTGTGATATATGCATTTGAACCGCCTTGATGAGCTGAGAAGAATGAGCTATGATTTGTTAACATTCGTCCACCCCCACCAAAGTTAGAGGCGTCCTTAGCGTATGATCCTTAAGGATCCTTTAAGGACTGTTTATGCTAGAAAATGACCTCGATTGAGAGTGGTTGGTGGGTCATTTGATGAAAAATGATCAAATTCAAAATATTCTGACAGGAAACTCCAATGTAGGTACGTAAAGATTGATTTTCGAATAAATAGCAAGAAAAAGTGGATTTCTGGAAATGCAAGGATATTTGTTTACAGGTGTAGCTTGAAAACTATTCAAGATAGAGAGGTCAATTTGGTCTCAAATTGTAGAGAACAAAATTATCCCCAGAGGGATTTTGAATTACACATTTCCAAAACATCAGGCGAAAGTTATAAACAATCAAATACTGAGAAGTATCGAATTTTCATTATCCTTCAAAAAATACTGCTTTTTTGAAACATCATAACTCGGTCATTATTCAACATAGAAAGTTGAATTTGATACCAATTGCTTGGGAATTTTATAAGCTAAAAGAATTATGATTTAAATGTTCCTGTCCGACGCTTCATTTCCGCGTAAAAAGACACGAGAATCTATAAATTATCTATAAAAGCGAAATTTAGTGGTTTTTGGGGCACTCTGTATCAAGCACAAGGTTTAGAAGGTCTACTTTTTGGATTTTAGTTGTCCAAGGACCAAGGAACATCACACAAGAATATGGCAGCGTCCTGAATTTTTTCTTGTGCGAAACCTAAAATGACTGGACTAGAGTTTAAATGGTCTTTTTTCTTCTCGTTATTGTGATCCTGTCCCTCATTATTGGAACATATAATTTTCTAGAATGGAGTCAACTGCACAACTTGCTTAACCTAATAAAGTGAAAAGATTGAAGTCTGAACAATTTGACTGGGATCTTTGTAGTGTGTGTCAAACATAAACTAGAGAGCCTCTGGTTATGAAAAACTATACTACTGCATTTCCCAGCGAGCGTCATGGAGAGATAAAAGTTATTTAAACGTTAAACGTCTGTTAGGGGATTCAACAATTGAAGACTTAAAACCAAATAGTGCTCGATGGCAACGAACATGCTACCTGAACTCGAGAGAGCACAATTACGAGAGAACTCACATAAGAGAGCACAATTACGAAATCATTAGGAAGCTAGGGAGGAAAATGAAAAGCAGAAAGTTGAAGTATCTTATGCACCTCTGATAAGAGCTCATGTTCCAGTGTGTAGTATGTACAAAGTGTTCACCGTGCGGGAAACGTACACCGCGTCATCACTCCACCGCTACCCTCCCTCACATCCTTCCCTCTCTTTCTAAACCGGTTTGTCGCGCTTCCCTCTTCCTCAAAACTCTAGTATACGTCACAATCTTATCGCGATAGTCTAACAAACTATGCTCAGACTATACACCGCGTCATCACGCCACCCCTACTCACCCATACATCATTCTCTCTCCTTCTTAACCTGTTTGTTGCGCTCCCCTTCTCACCTCTACGTCACAATCTTATCTCTCAGCTCATGATTGCGCTGAGGTAAAATCGTACATATCAGAGGTATCGGGCCTTAGGCTCTCTCACAATCACGATAGAGTAACTCGCTAATATTCTAATTATCTCAGCAAGTTGCAGTTTGTTTTTTAATTTTGAAGAAATCACAGACCGTGAGATCTAGAGATGTAGGAGTTGATTTTTACCAATACTCTATCTATTCTAATATCCAGTAATATCCAATATCACCATTTGATATTTTAATCTAAAGAAAATGTTCAAATCTATTTTTATCATTTGAATAAATGTATTTTTCATTGTTTTTTTCCCCAAGAATATCTTGAAACCAACCAGAACAATAAAACAAAGGCTATGCTGTTTAGTAATTATTTTGAGCCATTTTCAAGTAAATTTCACTATTTGATGATTTAGTATACATTATCGGCCCTGATAACAGTGTAAATATCTAAAATATAGTTACGTGAATAGAGTTGTATTGGTTAGAGCAACGCAGCTATAGCAGCCCAGCTCGCAGCTCGTGCCGCGCAACTCTAGCAGATGCTTGGGAATCGACTGGAATAAAATATTTCTTAAAATTCCATTCGATAAAGTAATCGTTGGTGAGCCGTGTCAATCCAGATACCTGACGTAATGGATTTTTAAATCAAAGACAACACTACACACAGAGTAGAAGCAAAAGAAACAAAGAAGACATTCTGACAAGATGGGGAAATGACTCCAACTCAGTCAATATTGCTTCAAAAATTATAAATCTTACTTAAAATTGTAGAAAACATTCTAATCTACAATTTGAGATCAAATTTATAATTTTTGTTCCGATATTGACCGAGCTGGAGTCATTTTCCCAACTTGCCGGAATGTCTTCTTTGCATCCGCGCGCAATGATCAACCAATCGCGCCAAGTAAACTTAAGCCGAGAAATTCAAAATGAATGAAATCGCCCGAACGGTTTTTTGGATTTGGAGGAAGAATGAGCCATAAGAAAATTATAAAAAAACCAGGAACACTTCTCTCCACATTATTGACCTTCCTATAAATTTCCAAGTCAATCTGTCAACAACTGAAAGAGTTATTCATATTTTTAGAAATTTATGTCTCTGTACATGCAAAGTACAACATATTCCGTGTAAGCTACCTGGATAGTGAATTCAATTCAAACTTCTCATTTTATTTCTGTTGAAAACTGATTATTTATTGATATCTTCGCATTTCTGAAATCAGGATTGGGTTTATGAAGAGTTCTTTTAAACATATATCATTACAGACAGATTCAAATCGTACAAATCTTCCTTAATTAACTTTTATATTTCATATAAGCATATAATTCTTGACAATGATAATAATTTTATATTTAATATTAAATATACGCTAGATAACGTTAAAATAACGTATATTATACGCTTAAGGAGACTAAACAATGTGTAATTTGAATACTTCTGATCCAATAATATTTTAGAGTCAATAATTTCTGAGAGAATATCGACTTTTCCATCATATACAAAAAATGCCATTTTTTGCTTACAAAAATGAGAATATCTTCCAAGTCTTTTGAGATAAAATATTGAAATTATCATGAAAATGTAGATAAATTCTTCCTCTTTAATCTCCTATAAATGAATTTTATGGCATCACACATTTAATATAGTTACATCAAGTTAGATAAATGCTGATATTTCATATATTCATA
The DNA here is from genome assembly GCA_017141385.1 of Sogatella furcifera. Classification (NCBI taxonomy): domain Eukaryota; kingdom Metazoa; phylum Arthropoda; class Insecta; order Hemiptera; family Delphacidae; genus Sogatella; species Sogatella furcifera. The sequence continues at coordinate 31,487,844 of CM029548.1, read as the reverse complement.
TTTTTAATAGCTTGTTAGGCAATCAATAGACTGTAAATCAAGTTTGGAACGATATAAAAAGACATTTTTGTGCTCAAATTGTAGGCAATGTTTTGTTTCATTTGTTTAATTATGGTATGAACTTTTTCAACATGGACCAAATGTATTGAAAATAAGTATTTTTTAAGTTATTGTAACTATTTTAAATGTGTGAATACTGTGCTACTGCAAAAATAATTTGGTATTAATCGTGGTTGAGGATGTTATGCCTAATACATCTACCACAAGAAATATCCTGAATAACAATGCACTTAGATTTTATAGGTTTTTTTTAGTCAAATTTCCTAAATTCGTGTGACTCCCTATGAAGAAGAAATTTCCCATGATGGCAAATTGTGATACGTTAGTTCTTGACTTTATAACCAGTGATTAAGATTCCAATGATTCATTCATTCACTCATCAGCAGAACTGCGGAGTCAAATGCGTTCGAATGTGGCAGGCATGTTCAGTTGAAACTTTATACGCTCATTAAGAATGGATTTTTAAAACTTCTCAAGGATACGCCCAATAATAATTGCATTTTTCTACAGTTCTTTGGTGTTTTCTTGGCTTTTTGAGAACCAATTGGCAGAAAATGTTGAAATTTATCGAAATATCCAGATTAGATTCAGAAATGTGTTGAAATAAAAATATTTTAGTGATAAGGCCGATCAGGGGTTTTGAATTTGTTGCGCCATTGTCAATCAATCTATATATCTATCTGTTCCATGAAACCAAAATAGCACTCATAAATGGCAAGTGCGGTTGAACCTTTTTAAAGAAATGTACAAAAAATTTATTTCTGGAATTTCTCAAGAATTCGTTGAATATTCATGCTTTTATGCGTTCTCTCAACTTTTTTGCCGTAAACTAGTTGCCAGAAATGTTTTAATTTGGTTCAGATACGGTATAGAAATGTTGTGTTAAGAAATTATTGAAATTCTCTAAAGATTACGTCAGTAATCAGGTTTTCCAATGTTTTCTTCGCAATTTTGCAGATTTCACCGAAACGAACGAACTAAATTTGTTCAAAGTCAAACATAAGTTGAACTGAGGTAAGAACTAACAAGGATTTTCAAATCATAAAAAAATCACGCGAAAGACCCTTTTGAGTAATATGATGAACAAAGCAAATCCGTATGAATGGAATCAAGCTAAACGAGCTATAGTTTTCAATGCTATAAATCATACAATGTTTAAATAGATAAAACCTATTCATATTGATATTGCTAACACTGCCGGGGTAGAGGGCGTAGCCCTATAGAGAGATTAGGCGAGCCTGCCGGCTAGTTTACGATAGGTAATACGATAATATTAATCTCATTTTTTTAAACTAATGAAATCTCCAAGAATGACAATTCTTTATCTATGAGGACTGAGTTATGATGTTTTCTTTTTAAGTGGTACTTTTCCAGTGTTAGCAATAATTGAATTGAAATTTAATTAAAATGGTTTTACTGGCAGAAATAACAAGTTCACAACAACATTGGAAATACACAATCAAAGTAATGAAAATTTGACACCAAGGAAAATACTTTAGAACAATAGAATGAAATGCCAATTGAGTAATTGCATCTCGTAATACTAGATCTATCTTAGATAAAAATCAATTACAAAATTAGCGCTAAAAGGTCGTGAGAGAATGTTTTGAGAATATCGACATTTTATCTTTCTTAGTTTATTATTGTTCATATTGTCTGATGTGCTAGAAATTTGTATTTCAAAATACCTCCAGGCATAATTTTGTTTTCTACAATTTAAGACCAACAAGGCCTATCTACTCCGCACATTTCTTGTGTTGGAGCTCTCAACAACCTTGCTATATGAAAATGACCATATTTCGACTAGTAGCCACCAAAATTAGTATCTATATTCTTGTAAGGTACTGGAGTTTTTTCCAAGAATTTTTATTTTGAGATCGTATTCAAATAATATAATATATAACGCCCTGAATTCAGGTTATTACAAGTAGGAAGGACTCTTCAAGGATAATAAACCAAGAACCCACGTAACTTTCGTAAAAAGTAACGAACGTTATGAAAATACAGCTCATTGTATTCACTTTATCAAGGCTGTATCATGTATAAATACGATCTAAATTGAAGAATTTCACTACCTTGAATTAATTTCTTGGAAATTATTGGGAGAATAATCTGCTTCTTAGCGCTGAAAAAGGTCTCAGAGTAGCTCAATCATGATAACATGTACTCAAAAATAAAATTTCTAATATTCAAATCCAATCAAATCAGACAACTAAATATCTTAGGAATAGCTAGATTAATATACTTCTCTTATGCACAAGCTTTTCTACAATACGGAATACGGGCTTGGGGTGCGATAGGTCTACATAAAAAATTGATAATCTACATTAGAAATAATAAAAATAAATTTAATCTTCGAGAAAACAATTTAAATTTACAACCAAATATATTCAGAACTTCCAATCAAGACAGAATGGACTTCTATGTGTGTAGAAGACAATGCTCATAAATCTTCTTCCCACTCATTTTGTTGACAAAATGTAGAGAAAAAATGTTTGTGTAGACGTGTAGAGAAAGAGTATGAGAGCGTAAAGAGAGATGCTATTGTATCGTCCGATAAGAAAAGTGCGCAAAAACAGAAAGGACGGGTGGATGATGGTTTACTGGCGGCGGGGAGGAGGATGTTGGCGCGACGGCCGTAAGATTGTTAGGGTGGAGGAGACGAACTGTGCAAGGAGGAGGGGAATATGCGAGCAGTGACGTCACAGTAAGTATGCGAGCATGTCGTCATCAATGATGACGTACTTGGGTGTGACGTCATTAGTGTACGATTCTAGCATAGGTACGATTCTAGCATAGGTACGATTCTAGCATGCGACACCGGGCCGGCGGCGGTTACTGCATGTTTCTCCACAAGTACTACGCAGTTCAAATACAACCATCGTTTTTGCGTCACTCAGTAGTATTATTGGGCCCATGGGCGTATCCAGGCATGGGCAGGAGGGGGCAGTGCCCCCCCCCCCTAGAAATTGACTGATTTTTTGTCTTTTATAAAATAAATTCACAGCTAAAATAAATAAAATAAAATTGAATAAATATCATAGAGTAGGATGATAAATTCTTATTATCATTAAATTTAATAAATTCACAACTAAATTCAGAAGATTGTGAAGTCACAGACTCACAGGAATAAAAATTCCATCTGAGTCTCCAATTGAATACTGGAGAAGAATAGAAGTTCATTGATGATTGATAACTCCTAATCTTAAATCTCCTAACTTTTATTGAAGTCAGATTTTCTAATAAGAATACTCTTGCTTTCTGACACTTTTCCATCCTTCATACCGTTTATAGGGTCAGCCAGTTAAACGGAAAGATCCAAGTAAGTCAGCAAATCTTGAAGAAAAACAATTTTTATACTTTTTTCGCGAAATGGCACTGATTCATTCATCACCAGAACTAAAAATCCACTGAACCAAATGCGTTCAAATTTGGCAGGCATGTTCAGTTGGACGTTTAGACGCGCGCTAAGAAAGGATTTTCGAAACTTCATACGGATACGCCAAATATTCAAGTTTTTCTAAATTTTCGGAGTTTTCTGAATTTTTTCGAGAACCAATCGGTAGAAAATATTTGGTAGGCAGGTTCGGATAAGGTCTAGAAATGTTGTGTTAAAATATATTTGAATTCCGTTCAAGATTACGCCAGTAATCAGTTTTTTAAATTGTAGATGTTTTGCGGGTTGCATATCTTCCGCCTTGATACGACCAATCCTTACTGTAAATTCAATGTTTCAGCGAGATTATAGATGAACTAATTTGGAAGATATTGAATCAAGTTTCAAACTATGTCCGATATACTTTCCAAGGTCACACTCAATATTAGCGTTTACTATTTTTCGGAATTTTCGGAGTTTATCTTGGATTTTTTGAGAATAAATTGGTAGAGAATGATGAAATTTGGTAAACTGGTCCAGATTAGGTCTAGGAATACTGTGTTCAGAAAATTTTGAGTCCCTTCTAAACGGAGTTTGCAGGCGAGCGAAGCGAGCCTGTTTGTCTCAACTTACACCGATAGTGCTTATGCAGGCGAGCGAAGCGAGCCTGTTTGACTCACTTACACTGCTGATACTGTCGGGGGAGCCCCCTGGCTAGGCGGAGAAGGCGAGTGAAGCGAGCCTGCCGGCTAGTTTTTCATATACTTTTAACTTAGTTAAATTTTGAAGATTTTGAAATAAGAGACTAATAGAAGTTATCCTCCATCTGAGTATCCAATACACCAATTGACTACTGGAGAAGTTCAAAGATAATTTCTTATTTTGACATCTGAGTCTCCAATTGATTACTGGAGAAGAACAGAAGATCATTGATGATTGATAACTCCTAATCTTAACTCTCCTAACTTTTATTGGAAGTCAGATTTTCTAATAAGAATACTCTTGCTTTCTGACACTTCTCCATCCTTTATACCGTTTATAGGGTCAGCCAGTTAAACGGAAAGATTCAAGTAAGTCAGCAATTCTTGAAGAAGATCAATTTTTATACTTTTTTCTCTAGTTACTCTGTCCGGCGACAAACTTCTAACATGCCATGGGCGTATGCAGGCAGAGGCAGCTAAATCCCCCTTCCCTCCCTAGAAGTTGACAAATACATTTTTTACATACTTTTAACTAAGTTGAGTTATAAAGATTTTGAAATTAGAGACTAATAGAAGTTATCCTCCATCTGAGTATCCAATACACCAATTGACTACTGGAGAAGTTCAAAGATAATTTCTTATTTTGACATCTGAGTTTCCAATTGAATACTGGAGAAGAATAGAAGATCATTGATGATTGATAACTCCTAATCTTAAATCTCCTAACATTTATTGAAGTCAGATTTTCTAATAAGAATACTCTTGCTTTCTGACACTTCTCCATCCTTATTTATACCGTTTATAGGTATATACTCGTTTTCACTTCTCCATCCTTAATATAAATTGTTACTCTAGAGAATTAAAAAAAAACATTATGAATCTTTCATATGAAGTTTTATGAGCTAGAATCTATGACTGAGGAATTGGAGCTGTTGGTATAACGTACATATTTGGAAAAATAGATGAATAGGAGGAAATTGAAGTAGCTACACATTTGGAAAAGGCTTTTTCAAGCACTAGGCATAGTCTGCTCATTCTGAGTGGTTTTTCATCAACATAAGCTACTGTTAACAAATCATTAAGTACCCTACACAGGTTACAGACATGGCTCAAGAGCTGAATGGTAGAGGAAATATTGACGGGGTTATGGGTATCCATCGTGAATTTTTTAATGGAAACAAGGACCAGATAAAAAAGAGTGTATTAAATGAGTTCTCAGCAAAACTATCAAGAATGGTGTTAGCCTACTGTGTTTAACTTTATCTATTTACGTTGATTGATCTATAAATTTACTGTGGTTTTTGTATTTGCTAAACATTTTTCAAAACGTTTTTTTCTTACAAATAGGTAAGGTAAATGAATAAGGTAAATAAATAAGTAAAATAATATTTTCCAACTAAAGAAAATATATAGACTTGAAATTATTTACCAAGAAAATAATTTTAACAAAAGTTATTGATTAGACGATAATAATCAAGAACTTGTTTCCATTTCCATAATAAGATGCAGGGCTCAAATTGTGACAGTACGCCACGCTGTCCCAGAACTTCTGAATATCTGTACTCTGAAAGTTCTCTACAGAAACTTCTGTACTCGCTAATCCTGTAGTAGGCCAAAATCATTTAATTTTTTTAATAAAAATATGGAAAAATGATTATAATAATATTCAATTAAAAGCATTAAAATAACTCTAAAATGAGTTTTGCGGAGTTGGAATTCAATTTTTTTCCGGTGAGGGGGGGGGAGGACCCCCCTCTACAACCGATTATCAGGCTACGTATCAGAACCTTTAATTTTACAAAATCAAGCACTGTATTAAATATATTATTTACTGATTAAATATATTATTTACTGATTAAATATATTATTTACTGATTAAATATATTATATTTTCACCACTTGAACAGAATAATAATATGGCTTACAACCTCTCATCCCCCCCCTCACTAGAGGGGGGAGGAGGGGCAACTTTCTTATATTTTGCGGGAGCAAAAAAATGGCTTGCCCCCCCTAGAAAAAATCCTGGATACGCCCTTGATTAGGCCTATATTATAGCAAACTTATAACTTATAATTTTGTGGGGCTGCTAAATCATGAAGCCAAGATTTGTCAAGGTGTAATATCGCTATGAACTTATTGATGATTCATTTAGTGTATTTTGTATTGCCTACGTTTCTGTGATAATCTCCAAAAAATTACATGGCTTTAGAAATTGGGTACCTATCGTAGCGCGATTTTCAATAACTCTGTAGCGATTTTCAATACCGTATGTAGCCTACTAATATGTTATGAGACAAGCATGATCACTAAAATTTTTTGTATTTATAAAAGAAAATTGTTTTTATTCAGGTTTACACTGATAATTTTGATGAAGCCTATAAGAATTTGAAGAAAACTTTGAAGAAAACAAGTAATGTGATGTATTCCAAAATATGCTCTTCACATGTTGAAAATTTATACAAAACTATAACCAATACCCAGAAGAATGCAATAATTGATGAACTTTATTAAAGCAACCAGTAGTAACAAAAATACTTAAGATTACTGTAGGTGTAAATGGATTCTGGATGATATGGAAGCTGTTATCATTTCTTTCATACAATGAAGAAAAAAATCACAATGTGTACAATGATTCAATGCCTATTATTAATATTATAAATGAATTATTATGTCATTCTTATTGGCAGTTTACTGGTTTTAATTTGGTAATTATTTAAAACAGGCACATATGGATTTTTTCATTTGGTCACATTCTAAACTACCGCTGCTCACTGCTCAAATTACTGAGTACCGTATGTATTTTTTATGAATATTGGATGCCGTAAGTTTAGTGAGCGAATCTATGGCAAAAAGTAAATGAGCCCATTTTTGTTTTTCCATTAATTCCTTCATTAAATTAGCAGAATATGACAATCAGTAACTTACAATAAATACCGTCGTTTGGTCAAACTTGGGACAAATCAACCAACCCAGCAATCATTATCTTCATATTTCCGCCAGAGGAGTTGTTTATTCAGAGTTGTAAGACGCAAGAGTGATTCAAGAATCAAGACACGACATCCAATAAACAGGGTTTGCCAGTGAGACGGGACGATTGGTCGTAACAGATTGTATTTTTATTATCATGAATAGTGAGTAGAAATGTAGCCATTTAGTGTACAATAAGTTAATTGTTTTTATATAACATTTTCAAATGTCCTCCATTGGAATCTATGCACTTTTGCAGCCGGGCCTGAAAAAAACGGGTAGATTTTTTTTCTTTATTGCTGATGATGCCTGTACTCAGTGATGGTTCCAGGCCTGGGCTGGGTGGGCAGCTGCCCCCCCCCCCTAGTTTTCATGGATTTTGCAATATAATTTATCCAATTAGTAGTCTACCGTACTTTTATCGAGACACAACTGAATCATTAATTTAGAGGGAGAATTAACCTGTGATTTTTGCGTTTGCCAGGGTGCGGTTTGAGAGCATATTCATATTGTGGAAAGTGTGCGGTGTTTCTGTGTGACCGCAAGGAGCAACATTGCTTCACATAATACCACAACAATTAGTATGAGAGAATAATTTTGTATATAGTAACTTTTCAACAATTTGAGATTAAAAATAGGCTTTTTGAATCAGTAGGGGGTGGGGGGAGGGTAAATGTGTGGGGGGATTATTGTTACCACAATAATTAGTATGAGAGAATCATTTTATATATAATAACTTTTTAACCATTTGAAGACAATTTCATATTGAAAATAGGTTTCTTTGAATTTGTATGGGGGGGTAAGTGTGGGGGGTCATTAGTAGGGGGGGTTCAGAAAGTGTGTAAGTGCATCCATAAGTGTATAGTGTCACAGTGAAGAGGATAAAGAGCCAGAAGAAAATTTCAGCTAACAGCTACTGACAAATGTGCAAACATGCAAATGGACAGTGTGCCATCAGTGACCCAAACCAAGTTTTCGACCCTGAAATCAATACTTGGTAAGATTTTTTAAATATTTTTCCATGTACTAGACACTCCTGATACATTACAGTTAAATCTCTCATCTGATCATTTTTTCCTGTGCACTGAAGGGTTTTAACATAACCGTAGATGGCAAGGGTGGTGGTGGGGTACACTCTTTCTTGTCTGCTTGTCAAAGTGATGGACGAAAATGGTTTTGGTTCATCAAGAAACAAGGTCCTGGATCTTGAGAATGGACAACACCATATTCAATTACAATTTAGAAAACATTCGTCCGCGGATAGAAAGAAAAGATACAAAAGCTACGAATTTATTCATTCTTAGTCAATTTCCAATTTCTCCCTACTTTGTTTTTCATGTCTTCCCTTGGCCAATAAATTATTGTCTCAGTATCACCCCAATGCAATAGCACTGCGCTTTTGTTTTTCTAAATTATTTTTTTATTGTTGTTTTTGCATATGAATGCACATTAATTATATCATACCACTTGATTAGATCAGCAATAACCACAAAATAATCAGCCTGACTTTGAAAATAGCAAAATAATAATATTAAAATAATGCACTGATGATTTATGGCAATGGCAGTGACTATGAACAGTTGATGCTAGTTTAATTCTAATAGAAAAAAACGTTGTAAAATTTTGTAAACTTATGAAAAGGGAATAAATTTCATTTTAATTTGAAAAAAATTTATAAGCATCATTCACCTACGCTTGAAATATATTTTCCAAATTGCCTTTGTAAAAAATGAATATCCAACAAAATTTTCATATCAAACCTTTAATAATTATCCCAAAATGTTTTTAAATAACCGTGCTAAGAGTTTTTTTTGAGAGAAAATGAAAGTCAGTCTTGTTCAGCTGGGTAATCTCGGAATCATTATAACATATGTTGGTATGAATTGGTTTTGGGGGTTTGTACAAA